>DWNE01009258.1:0-11010 GCA_018249875.1 Cecropterus toxeus | reverse complement strand
GAGACTTGACGTTGATGCTACCACATGTACCGAAGTATCACTGGTACCACTTTTTTGTGGTACTCTTTCCAGTAGCCTATTATCTTTCTTACCAATAATCTCCCTGGGTACCTTTTTTTATCACGAAACCATGTACCGATAATTGACAATGAATATTTTGTATACAACAGAACTATAATAATTTAATTCTGGTAACTAAGGTTTAACTGAACAAACTTTAATAGTAATTCACATTTTTAAAGTAATATCTAGTAAGTATATCTTCATTGACAAAAGGATACATTGAAATGAGCCACCCCTCTTTATAAAAATCCTTGAATTGGCCAAGGTTAAGTTTAAACTGGTTCACCCACCTGCCACATGCTCCATGTGCACAATTTCCAATCAAAATGTGCGCAACATCTGTAGACCTGACCATCCATTGCTCTATACATATCGCTTCTTAGATTGAATAATAACACAAATCCAAAACAAAAATTTAGGAGAGCCAAGATAAAATTAAACAATGCATATTGTTTTGTTTCTTTTTAGTAAATTTAGTTAAATAATCTTTATCTATACTTCTATACTATATACTGATATATGATAAAAAATGAGAAAACAAACAGAAACTCACAATGTGTTTCTGTTTGTTAGTCAATAACGCCAAAACCACTAGACCCATTTACATGAAATTTTGCATGCATGTGACTTATTTACCTAGTCAATTTTTTGGGTACTTTTGATTTGGAAATTCTGCACTATTTAATGATGGTCATACAATATTTAAAGAAGCGAAGCAAGACTGATACAGCAAGATAAGCCATTAACCACAGTGTAGTTAGATCACCAAGTTTTCAATACTAGATCTATTTACCCGACTGCGTCAAAAGGAGTGTAATATTTTTCGAGCGTATGCATGTATGTTTGTTTGTATGTATGTCCATTTCTTTGGCACGCGCTACAGCCTAAACGGCTTGACCGATTGTGACGTATGATATATCATTAGAATGGTCTCAGTTTTTACGTGCAACAGTAACAAAGGTACATACTTCTCTATACATACTTTCGCATTTGTAATATTCGTAAAAAAACAAGTTTTCAAAAGGTAAAACAAAATCGCCTTTATATCCATGTCCGCGTTACACGACATTAATCTTATCAAATGCCAACCATAAGAAACCACGAAACTATTTCGATTAGGTGGGAACGTTTCGACGTTCATGGCGGTCGGTGTCTTAGCATTTCGCAATGTACTCACGGATACAATTCGTACAATGAAGGTGCTTGTGAAATCGTCATTGTTTGCAGAGTACTTTGTGCAGTTCATCGGTAAGTAACTTAGCAAGCAAGCGATTATGCCTGCAATTATGTGATATGCAGGAATGCAGAATTTATACAGAGCAGATCAATGTTATAATGGAATTATTAGTGCCCGTATGACCTTGAATGAATGAATGAATGAATTTTTATTTGTAATAATTGCGGTTTACATTAGTCTTAAATTAAATATTTGATATTACACAATTAGCTATTGGCAAAATGCCATTCGTATGAACTTATTTATTAATCCCGTTGGTTTTCCGGTAAACGATTGAATGCAATTAATACTAATTGTAAGTTAGCTTGCTGCTTATGGGTATCAAATGGTATGACTTGCTTAGTTATGGGTATCAAATAAAAGCTAGTAAATAGACCAATCTAAAATCTAAAAATATACCTACAATTTATAAAACTTTAACTTTACTATTTTGACCAAAATGTTCATTTAAGCGTTAGAGTAAATATAAGAATGCTTCGAGACAAGAATGGTAACGGCTGTGCTGCTTTTTTGCTCGACTTGGCGGGGGCACTGCCGTGCTCCCTAATATATTATGTACAAAAATTAGTTTTAAGCAGTCGGGTTTTTGTTTCAATGTTTTTTATAAATTTACGAAATTCCTAGTTATCATCAAAACATTTGATTTCTACCGATGGGTCCGGGTCCTCTCTCAAAATGAGAAGTATTAGGCTTTTGATTTTTTTAAGATTTCGTGTTGTAAACATGAAACAACAGTAGCAGTGTACGGAATTTATATTCCGTTTAACAATTTTGTTGGTATCCAATTCTTAATTGTTTTGAACTGGATGCGGAAACAAATATTCCATTACCCACTTGATACAAAAACAGTGGTGTCGTATTAACGAGAGCGTCCTGTGGGTCTTGTGTTTGTTACATTTCAACCAAACGGGAGATGGCTCGTAAAGTGGCGTTTCCGGAATTAGTCCCGCATCGCGTGGGTGAATCCAACGATCGATTTATTTCCCCTGATTTAACTTTAAACATGTGTTTGATCACTGAGTTATCGGAAATGTGTGTGATTTTAAAGTGTTCGTAAAGTATGGAAATTTGGATGCTAATAAAAAAATTAGGTAAGACATGTTTGTTGACGCCAAATTAAAACATGCTTGCTCATTTCTTTTTTCCTGTGATGGTATGGTACAATAACGTAATAGTTTAGGGAATTTGATGAGGATAATGACATGGCATTTTACTGTCAATTACTGGAAAACCTGAGAATTATCAACGCCTTTAGTCATAAATAAACCCATTGTTAGGGTTCCGTATCCAAAGGGTAAAATCGGAACCCTATTACTAAGACTCCGCTGTCCGTCTGTCTGTCACCAGGGCGTATCTCATGAACCGTGATAGCTAGATAGTTGAAATTTTCATAGAACGAGAACTAAAATCAGAATAAAATAAAAATTTAAGGGGGCTTCCATACAACAAACGTGTCTTTTGCCGTTTTTATTAAAACTGTACGGAAACTTTTGGGCGCAAGTTCGACTCGCACTTGGCCGATTTTTTATTCTGCAACCATACCTAGTTATTATACTTGTTTTCATAAAATTGTAAATGTTTATTATTTTATGAATCGTTTTATTTTATTTTTTATTAATTTAATATTTTTAATTACAGGTACTCAGCGTTTAAAAATAAATAGAAGCAGGTGCTAAGCTGCAAACGAGATAATTATATCAAGTTTAGGTAATGTATTTAAATACAATAAATAAAGGGCCCTTTGAGCGGTTTTTATTCAACATGGAGATAACCTCGTTGGTTGCAAGCCACGTAACAATAACAAAGGACTTCGTGTCGGCATGTAGAACAATGTTTTTCATTATAATTGTTTGACAAAATCTGTGATTATTCTATCTCTATACAACTACTTCCTGATCTTTATTTAGATATGTTATTGTGATCATCGTTTTGTGAAAATTGCATGACACTAAGAATAAGGTACATGTGTTTCTTCACCCCGCACTTTAGCATGTGATGGTCATTAAATAAAATAGACATGACTTGATGGTAATATCGTATGTTACATTGTACAAATTTTAAGCGAGTTTTTTGGCGATTTTAAGAAAAAAAACAATAACTTTTTAAACATATTGATGTAAGTACGTAGATTCAACTCATTAAATTCAATCGATTCTGTTGATTAACGAACAGGCGCATTCATAAGTATACAATATAAATAATTACAAGATGAACAGATCGCTCTAGTGACTTACTCATTAGTTTTATTGGTACTGCTAGTAATTAAAACCCACAAAGATCTGTACTTTATCATAGTAATTATCGTAATCAAGGTAACTAATTGCATACCAGGTTTTTTAAGTTAATACTAGGTAAATAATAATAAAGGCAGTTTATATATGATTTATCATATAATAATTACAATTAATTAAAATCAAACAACGTAAAAATCCGACAACGCGGATCACTAAATAATTTGCCATTTACTTTTTTGCCATTTGTTTTTTAAAGAGTCATTAAATTATATTCGTGCCGTGAACACAACCATGCATATATGAACTAAAATATCGGCACTAAATAAATTACAACGGCCTATAACGAGTAGGTAAGTCCTTGTTAACTAATTGAATTATTTTAACGCTACAATGAAAACAACAGTAAATTACATATCACATTGCGATAAATAAACAGTGGACAATTTAATTTAACACCGGAAATGTAAACTTAATCATATTCTATTCATAACGGATTGCCAGCCTGTCATGTCTGATACGCTCATCACAATATACACTATCTTGTCATCCCGCCCTGATTATAATACCTAACTAATTGCAATAGACCAAGATAAATAAATTAACGTTGCTAATGTTTTGCATTTCTTTGTTATTGATGTTATTGGTTACTTCAAAATAACTTATTTAAAAGTAGTTAAAAAATTGGAACCAGTATAGTTCGACCAAAGGTCTACTGCCACACCTACTTCTAGCGTGAAACAATTTTTCGATGGAAGGGTATGGTTGTCGGCTCACTTATACATGATGCGACCATCTTATTCCTCGGGAGTAGCAATGCATCTGACCGACTTCAGATATAATCCTTGTTCTATATGAAGTTGCTTACAGGTGTCCAATGTGCGTCAGTAACAACTTACCATCAGGTGGACTGCATGCTCGTTTGCTACTTCAATCTTTAAAAAAAATAGTCAGTCTTGAAGACTGTCCATAAAAGTACAATAAAAAAACGCAGGGAGGAATATCTATGCACAAATATACACAGTTCATTAGCTCATGGAAAACGTTCGCTGACGATGACGAAAGTGCCATTATTTTTGTTCACTCAAAGAGTGCTAAAGAAGATTTCACTTAAAAAAGTTTATTGTTAGAGTTTTCCAAGTAATGAGGTTGAATAAAAACACCTTTTTATGTAATTGTTTCCCAGTTGAGTCAGATTACAAAGCAAGTGGGCACACAAAGCACATTATTGGGGCTTTAGCTTTTCTGCATGATTGAACTCTTCAACCGCAAGTAGATTATCTTACGAAAAAACTACAACGTAATTACTTGGACTCGTTCAAAGAATGTTACTACAATATTTGAATAATAATTATGGAAGAACGTTACAAGAAGTCACGTGGGCTATATGCTACACGTGTTATACATAATCATGATTATTTGTGATCTGTGTGATATTATTGATATTGAGTCGAAATGCGTCATAGCTAGTCAGTTAAAATTTTCACAGATGCTAAAAATACAATAAAATAAATATTTAAGGGGGTTCCAATACAACAAACGTGACATTTTTGCTCGGTATTAATTAATATCGGCACCAAGTAGAATTATGTATTCACATTCTAAATATTAAATTAAATTAAATGAATATCAAGGGGAGCTCTCATACAACAAACGCGATTTTTGCCGGTTTTCATAGATACCCTATTTCATAGGTACGGAACCCTTCGTGCGCGAGTCCGCCTTGCACTTGGCCGGTTTTTAGATTTATTTATCCTGGTCTATTTGAAAGGTATAACCTCCAAGTAGGTACTAACTGAGGGTGGCGTTCATATTCTTCTTGCAGCTCCCGTCACTATACTAATGCATGCTGACACCACCGCTGTGCACTAACACGTTGCTATGGCGAACCCAACCGACAAACGGTACTATCAGCTGGTAAGTTACACTTCCACATTGGTAATGCTACCTAAAGGGCTGTCCATTTATCACGTGATGTTTTATTCGCATTTTTTTAACCTCCCCACCCCCCTTAGTGATACATGGTGAGATTTAAGACCACTGATTAGCAAGACTTTCTTAAACACCTATACGGTTGAGTAACGCGCCTTTGCCGAAAAAATAAATACACATGATATATTAGTACCCCCCTTCCCCCTTGTGATGTTGCGTGATTTTATTGTGAATCCCCCCTCTTCGAGCGTCACGTGATTAATGGAGAGCCCATAATACCTAATTGCATTATACTCGTGTCGAGAACTCTATACGCGATTATGCTGATTAAGTAATCTTCACGCCTAATTTCTCATGACTTTTTCATATTTATCGTGTTCAATGCGAATATAAATAGCAATGGACTTTAACGTCGGAAAAATTAATGTCGATTATCTAAATCATGTGTAATTTGAGGATGCATAAATTAATACCAGCATTTAAAGTTCTAGACAAAAGTATAATGACAATTGTTTATTTTATCTCTTTGATATTTATTGATTTTAATTGCATTATTTAACCGCACTTTTCTCACTCATTTTTAAATAGTATATTCTCAAAAGATAATTAAATATAATATCTAACACTGTTATTTAGGACTTATAATGAGGAATTAACTGTCCATGTAGTTATGATACCTTATCATTGGGTTGACGTGCGGTTTCCTTATTCTCATAAATGGACAAAGCGGAATTTTAACTGTGGTTATAGATGTATATCATGTTTATTTAGTTGCTGGTACATCGCGTATTCATGTCCAAGCCGAGGTCACGCGTATATCTAACGGTTCTATCGCGACTTCCACATTTGGTCAATCACTAAGAATTGTCCTACTTTTTATTCCTTATGTATTCTAGTTACAGGTAATTTAATGTAAAATATATATGTAACAAAGTACATAAAAAAAATTAAAATAAATTGTATTATATAAACATAAATGTGAACGTATTTTTGTTGTAATTACATTTATTAGCTTACGATTCCAAAACTTCGAATGATGATTAAACGCATATTATTTATGCGATTTTGGTAAGCAATACTATTCTAATCTTCGTGTTGTAAATACATAATTAATTAAAGTGTTTCGTTTGTTAAAAATGAACATGTGATTCTAGTTCTGATTCCAAAATATTTGTTTCTTTATGCTCCCTCATTGTTTTGGTCTAATTCCGATGAAGGCTGTGGATTGATCAATCCGATAAAAATTCAGACAAGTCGTATTGGCAAAATTCCAGTATTGTTTTGCAACGATACGCTTTGAAAGTACTCTGCTGCAAATGTTAACAACTATGAATGTATCAATGCAGCGATGTTTGTAACACGCATCGTTTAAATTTATAAACCCTCCGATATGTAAATATTGACACACGATACGTGAGATGGATGATCAATGTGAAGAATTCTGTAATGGAATCACAAAACGATTTGCGTATGTTCTTTGTCACCAAGAGCTGCCCAGAAAAGAAATGTAGAAATTGTATAACTAAATGATGGCTTAAGGTCCAATGATGGTTGATGGTTATCGAAATAACTAAAGTATTAAACAGGTGGGACTTACTTGAAAAGAAGGCAAAGATATCTACTGGCGTATTGTTGTAAGTACTATATTTGGAAATCTCTATTAAATATTTGATAGGGCCAAATATTCTTGAGGCATCTATATACATATAAAAGAGGCATATATATAAAAAATGAGGCATATATAAAAAATTGAGGTAAAGAGGAGTTTTATATCCATATCAAGGTTTGAAAATACGAAAGTATCATTGGATATCATTCAGTAGTAATATCCAATGTCTCTTTGTTTACTTACTGAATCGTCGAACTTGACGGTCTTCGCCCTATTTTTAGCAGTAAGCTCTTCACTTGTCTTAATCTCTTTAACATGTCCGAAGTCTTAGGTCGGTGTCCTCAAAATGCCTTGTACGTTTAGTGTAACAGAAACAGTTGGAGTTATTCTCTTGAATAAAACTGTAATCAATCTTAAACATGATGTTACTCATGAAATACAATTGTGCCTCCATTCCGAATTAATGGAATGTGATATATGATCAGCCATCTTTTTTTGGATATAGTCTGTTATATTTTCATCTGCAATTAAAGCTGGTACAATTTACGTGTTTCGACTTCGAAGGTATTATAACAGCACCGTTATAACGCCTCAGTGCAGGGTATACTATAACAAAGCATTTTAACGTAGTTCTCAGTACCACTTGCCTCCAGGTAATGTATGTTAGTTTGCTGCTTCAAAATTAAATAAAAAAAAAAACAAATCTTAAATCTTTTTAATTGCATTGTCTCATAAACATTTATGTCATCTTTCCAATTAAAGTTTTGAATTATTATCACTTTCCATATTCTTTTATATCAATATACTTGATTTTCGTTATTATGGACAGTCATTTAATTATTTATTATCTTCGCGAATTTTTACCAAAGAACCATTTTTTACCAACGAAAGTAAACCATTTACATTTAAACCAAAACATAACAAGTCATAAAAGTATATTGTTCTAGAAACAGAGCACGCAAAAGCCTCGTTGCATGATGTTCAATTATAACATTTTTAATAATTAACGATTCTAAGCGAGTTGCACGAACTGGGTCGCAGGTTAATACATAAATTGGTCATACGTATCAACAACTACTTCCTATCAGGGATGTAGTGTGGACTTTCGGATCTAGATACGAAATCCGTAGGAGTAACACTATGTATACCTGTTTCGGATACGATTGCGAATATGTAATTATTTCGGATTATCCGTTAGTTACGGGTAGTTGCGGTTATGGGTTTTTTTTTTTTAAGAAATTAAAAGTAAAAATGTTATATAGTAATTATACTTTATGTTATCATTTTGGTATGGCAATCAGTCGTTTTTGTAATACCCACTTAATCAATTATAAGTGTTATTTGTTAAAACCGTGTTTTATTTATGTTCTGCGACTATCCGAAATTAACAAAAACGTTTTAAATGGACAAGCTTTTAAGCCTTATTTAACCCCTTAGGTTAATATCCTTTCTTATCGCTCACTTACACTTAAAATTGACCCATGTACCAAGTGTAAAGGCTCTAGGTACAGTAGTTTCGTCAGTGCGTTGATATATAAGGTGAGTCGGAATTGCCTTTTATATATATAGATTCGGTTAAGGTTTCCAATAGATTTTTTATCGGATATCAGATAGTTTCGGTTACGGATACGAAGTTCCATACATCCCTTGTTTATAACGTTTACGTAATCAGTGTCTCTATTTCAACGTTATAAGGGCCATAATGATTTTTAATCTACCTATTAACGACATTACCATAACGTATTCGCGATAGCCTTGTTGATTTGTCGCATGTTTATGTTAATGCGTTTGTGTAACTGCTATAATAATGCAATTTTGTTTTAAAACGTCCAATGTTCAATTGACTTTATTAACTTTAAACTAGCTAAGTTGCGCGGTTTCATCTGCTTTAAAAAGATAACTTTGAATCGCAATACGTTTTGATAAAACGGTAAATGTTATCGCATGATATCGACTATAAATATATCTTTAAGACCTTAAATTGATTCCAGTAGTTATGGTTACATAAGGTTTCAAATATTGTAGATATGTTTACATTATTTATTCTTTTTAAATATTTTACTGCTTAGTCCACCAAACCAACTGTTTCTCTAACTTTTTTATGTCGTTGTTTCGTTTTTTGTTGGTTGGTTGAATGTCCACAAAATTTAACTGTATTAAGGTAAGAACAATTGTCCAAATACGAGTTGGTCTTGAACACGAGGAATTTCGTGTGTAAATAAAAAAATAGTTTATTTACTGAAAAAAAAAATAAACGTTTTTATGGTTTCCTGTATATGCATAAACAATTTCGCGACCCATTATATTATTTATGTGCCCCAGTACCATCATTTGAGAAACACTGTCCGAAGCTACATTATTTTCAAGTACATTATTATATAATGCATTATATATATTATATATATGCATTGTGAAACACGCGAAACTTTTATTTTTAACCGACTTCAAAATAGGAAGAGGTTCTCAATTCGACTGTATTTTTTATATTTGTTATCTCAGAGCTTTTTATTATATGTATAGATAAGACTGTCGGGTTTTGTTCGATTTTCTTATAATTCCCTTACCACTCCAATGTTTAGTGAATCTTGGTAAACAAAGTCGTTCTACTGTAGAAGTATATTGAAACGTTATCTAAAGTAGTTTCCATCGGAAACTTTCCACTATTGAGAAACTTTTCAGCTGAATCCACGATTCAGATGAAATCCTTTTACTAGCAAGGTATAAATTATTGATATCGAATTAATCGTTCTTTGCATTTGATATTTTAGTTCTAAGTTCTAATAAAAACTTCAGATTCATTTTATACCAAATATAAAATTTTACAATAATTATAATAAGAATGTAAGATAGAAATATACTTCCGTATTTTTGTACTGAATATTTTTTGGTTATTAGGTATACATATAATATTCTTACTCCATAAAGTTAATGACTATGAGCTAAGTCGTAAATTGTATTCCTTTTGATTCGTAAATTAGTTCAAGTAGTAGGCGTAATAAGTACTTAATGAATTAGTCTCGAGCTTTCTCAATGAAGTTTTAAAATCAATTATGTATGTAAAAAAAGACTAAATTTATTCTGCGAAATGAAACAAGTATTATCTTTCTTTTTACACGACTACGTCAGAAAGAGCCTAATGTTTTTCGAGCATATCTATGTATGTAAGTATGTACTAGTAAATAATCCAATCGAATAATATATATTATGATACTTTACTTGATTATCTTAACAAAAACAAAGCAAAAATTTCGTTTTACGCAGTCGGGTTTTTTATTTTAATTTTTTTAAACTTTTTAACGATTTTACTAGTTTTACTATCTATTTGTCTACATCCCTAAGTTAGAAACTCATGATACACGAATTACCTAAGATATCGTCTTATTACATCGGGGATGTTGACACTGGCTGTTTACGGAGGGGTGACTATTAATAACAGCACTCTAAGCGAAGTGCTGCGGGCACGTGTGGTGCATATCACTAATTATACGACTCCCAACTCCAAGCGCTCGTTAGGATATCTTTAGTATCAAATAAAGTTAAAGTTTATATCAGTGGTTTATATTAGTGGTTGATTTACACATTTGCCAGGCCACAGTGAAGTAATCTATTCAATTTTTGTCAGTCAAAGTTTTGTCGTCAAAATTAAAATAATATTTGAAAGTTGTGTAGTAAAACATGACTGCGTAAGACGATGTTTTTGTTCATAATGATATATCTAATTTAACGGTTTATCTGAGTTTTCGACAAAACAGTCAATTGGAAGTACCACAATATAGATATATATATTCATAATATGATCTATTTACTACTTTTAATTTAATACCCATATTGTCGTGATGATAAAAAGCCCCTGCCCCCCCCCCCTCCCCTCTTTTCTCCTATTTGTAGGCGCCATTTAAAATAACATAGTCTATATCACTCTGCAAACTGAAACGATC
>DWNE01009257.1:0-11010 GCA_018249875.1 Cecropterus toxeus | reverse complement strand
AAATAGTTCAAAACTTTATCCGACCACAAATATATGGCAACAATTTATTAGCCGCTCTCGCGCCAATGTTGTGGATACGTTTATCAGATATTACCCTTTTATGGCCCAAATGCCTAGTCGTAGGTTTTTTTTTTATCAGACCGAAGTAGCAAACGAGCATGTAGTCCACCTGATGGTAAGTGGTAACTGTCGCCCATGGACATCTGTAAGCAAATTCATACCGAAATGGCTTCTATCTGAAGTCAATCAAGGATGCGTTGTTACTCTCGACGACTAAGAAGTTCGCCTTAAATACGAGTCAGCAGGGAATCACACCCTTCCACTAAAACGCAAATACTGCTTCACGCTAGAAATTGTTGCGGCGGTGGTCGAACTACATTGGTCCTACCACCTGGTAAAGTGGTCGTAGGTAGGTAGTAGGTAGGTAGGTAGGTAGTACTATCTCTGAAGCGTGCTTTACCCTGCTTTTAATCCTCTACTAAGTTAAGCAATGTCGAGCGGTGAAGCGTTGGATGAGTGACCGCTAGTGTTAGTATTACGGGGTGGTAGAACATGGTCAGGGCAGTTAACATCATCCTACCTATTTCTAGAGTGAAGTAGACTTTTTGTTCGTTTGAATTGAAAATTAGTTTGATCTTTCTCCTATCGATACTGTCATCCTTCTACTGTCACCCAAAGGGTCAAAGGATTAGGCCATAATCTACCGCGATGGCCAGATGCGAATGAGTAAAGTTGGCATAAAACTGCCTTCAAGGATGACACATGTAGGATATCCTTCACCTCGTAACGAGTTAGTACTATACACTTACATATAAAATTAAATTATGTAAAAACAAGTAAAATTGTTAAAAAAATATAAAAAAAACCGATTGCTTAAAGCGATATTTTAGTTCATAAAATATATTCAATTTAACGCTTATATGAGTTTTTGTAAAAAAAGGCAAATAAAAGTATTAAAAATATATTTATTTATATTGGTCTATTTACTAGCTTTCATTGGATATCCATATTGTCGTAATAGTTTTTCCTCTCTTTTCTCTTTTCCTCCATTTCCAGGCGCCATTTTTTAAATTATATAGCTTATGTCACTGCAAACTGAGACGATTCCAATAATATGCCATACGTCACAATCCGTCCAGCCGATTGAGCTGTAGCGCGTGCCAAATGGACATACATACAAGCAAACATACATACGCTCGAAAAACATTACCCTCCTTCTGACTCGGTCGGGTAAAAGTTAGATACATGTATCTTTACGTGCTTGAATAACGGATTTTGTATCATGAGTCACGAACTTGTTTTTCTGTGTGTCACGGTCAGCTTCCCTGTTATACCGTTAGCTCGCTTATTATGGTATGCTAATATGCTGATTCATGTATAATCCAAAATGTATTCATAGGTATATGTTGATGCTTAAGAAAGTTTTTTTCAAATATTGGCTGTTAATTTCAAGATGTTTCTTTGTTCTGTTTAAGTGTAATTTTATGTACGTTTTATACAAATGTATGAGCTGCTTTTGTCATTGTAGTTGTATTCTTATTATAATGTTTAATTAGCTGTTGTCCGTAACTTCCTACGCGCACATATATTACAAAACAGTACAACCATTTCAATTGGCTTATTGGATGCGTACATCTATATACATATATAAAAACTAAAGGATGCTCACTCACTCACGTATTGACTAAACATCGCAGAACCTAAACTACTAAAGGTAGAAACATGAAATTTTGACAAGACCTTCATACACATACACAAAGACGAATACACATACACCCAGACCCTGAACAGGAATCTAAACTCATTCATATTTCTGTCTGCCGCGAATCGAACCCGGGACCCACAGCGCGTCAGACCGGTATGGTGACCGCTCCGCCACGCGAGTCGTTAATCTCTTAAGTTGATTACAAACATTCATGAAAGACAGTGACCATTTACCATCAGATAGACTGCGTGCTAGTTTTCTTCCACTCACATATTAAAAATAAAGATTTAAGAGAATACTTCCTTATTGACTGATTCGAGTTCATACCGCTTTCTATCAAACTGGATATACTTTAAAAGAATTTCGATACAATAATATCTGACGTACACGCACATTTTGTATTAGCAATGTAGTTTTAAAAGGCATTTTGGATAGATAACCCGGACCCTTCTATAGCGGCGTGAAATTCCATCTCGTTTCCAGGCATTAGATAACCCTACTTGGATCTGGCTAGGTCGAAGATGATACATAATTAATCACATCAGGGGTTGAGCCACTTTTATGAGGTCGGCCATTATTCACTCAGGCCGTAACTAGTAACGCCATCAATTCTGTCTAGACATGGATATTTCAAACCTTATGAATATCTAAATTGATTTTGTGGGATTTGATTGAGATGGATTTTGTTGCGCGTGTTTATGTGTTTCAAAATATTACAAGAAAGTCTGGTTTTCTATTTCAAATCTTGGCGTGTTAATTTTTTGGAACTAACGGATACAACCATACCATACCGATTTAAGTTATTTCATGCGAAGAAATATGTTGCTGCTGCTGCTGAAGAAAAAAAGAAGAAAGATATTAACTGCATGCTTGTATGTAGGACTATGTTGTTCAAAGAAGATTGATGACCAATGTCATGACATCTTTTTCATATCATCATTATATTCACGAATTATTTATCAATTTGAACTCAAGTGGCTGTAAAAGCCGTATAATTACCGCTGCCAACAGCTCGTTAATAATTTTGTAGATTTAGTTATAATATGTAAAGTAATATGTTCACAGATAAATTATATATTTCCTTTCTTGTTACACTTCGTACATATATTCTGTAGCAGGAGTTTTTTTCTTAAATATACTATCAGCGAAAAAACCAAACAAACTAACGATATCAAATTAGGACAGTCTCATTTAGGCAAATAATATGGTAGTACTGTTCATAACGATGTGTCCACTTTGTGTGATATAAAAGTACATATAACCCAATTCTGGGTACTATTATAAATATAGAGGGAATAAAATAAATCGCTCTGAAAAAGTTATTAGTAACCGTAAGTCAATCTGGTACCGTTAATAACTCCAAACTCGATTGTTTGAGTAAAAAACAGATAAAAAATGAAGAATATTTTCTGTTTGCATTTTCTTGTCACGCGTGCTTTAAACACACGTAAAAGCAAGACACCCAGAGCAGAAAAAAATATTATGCTGCTTTTAAATACTATCAGTCTGCCGAGTAAATAGTTACCGCCGTTAAGTCTAGATTTCTGGAATTTTAACATATTTCTAGTATTATTTTGAGATTTTATTGTCGAGTGTGTTATAAAGCGTGGTTTGTATAGTTTCAGTAACGATTAAAAACTTTATATATTCATTTAATTTATTTCTTTATTAAAGTTGCTTATATACGAGTATATCTGTTTACACATTATAGAACTCGAATGAGACGTAAATAATTCCCGTTAATTTAAATTACAACCTTCATTTCATCAAGTAACGTATTCAATGTTAATAACTGTAATGTCTACTATCGCCGTAATAAATTTTTATGACACCAGTAGTCTCAGCGTTCATTGAACTTGACATTACATTGGCTATTCACTGAATAAAATGATGTTTTTATTATTATATTTGTGAAGTAGCAAACGAGCAAGAGCCCACCTGATGATAAGTGGTTACTGCAGCCCATGGACATTTGTAAGCAACTTCATATAGAACAGGGGTTCTACATGAAGTCAACCACACATGCGTTGCTACTCCCGAGGTCTGAGAGGGTCGCCTCATATAAAAGTGAACCGGCAACCACACCCTTCCACCAAAACGAACTGCTTCACGCTAGAAATAGGTGTGGTGGTGGTACTTCCCCGGTCGAACTACATTGGTTCTAGCACCTGGCTTATTGATGTCCCTACAGCATGTGTTCCTGTCCGATATCGTGGTCCGGTCATTTGTTTTATGGATTCGTCCTAACCTTATAAGAAGAAAGGGAACCTTGACCGACCTCAGGCCTACTAGAATTAAGACCTACCTCAAGTACTAAATTGTGTGCAAATTTGGGTTACTTACAATTTAGTCAATATATTTTTAATTTGCGCTGAAAAATTATTAATGATCTGATTTTCGATTTTTTTTGATAATGTAATCTAGCGATAATGTTGAAATAGACTTGAAACACCATAGAAGTCGCTAACACATGCAATGATATGAAGTGAAACTGTCTATGTCAGAAAAGTAATCCTATTTTATTTTGAATGAGATAATAGATGAGATGAGAATAAAGACTTTTGCAGGTATAAGAACACGCTTTAAAAAAAAACACGCTTTCTACACTCATAGCACCACACTAGGATTTTCTCCTGTGTCGTGGGTGCCATGGACACACAACACGAATACAAGAACACCCAGACCCAGAACAGAAATCTAAACGCATCATTCATATTTCTGTCTGGCCGGGAATCGAACCCGGGACCCTCTGCGCGTTAGAACGGTATGGTGACCACTCGGCCACGCGGGTCGTCAAACAAACGAGCATACAGTCCATCTGATGACAAGTGGCCACTGCCCTTGGACTCCTGTAATCAACCCCTGATAAGATAAGTAGTTTACCTGAAATCGATCACAGATCGCATAAGCTGGAACGCCTCTGATAAGTCTCCTCCCTTACCACATTCTTCAGACTAGAAAACCACACTTAACATTGCATAAGGCAGAAATAGATGTGGCAGTGATGCCTCCAATGAGAACCACAAGTGGTTCTACCAATTTCAAATATCATTATATCAACGTAAGAATGTCAAGGTCATCTTATGTCTTGAAGGTTTAATCTGTGATATTAATATAAATATTATATATATACAAATATTATGATACGAGTGATTAGGAATCTATTTGTATAAAATAATTGCTAACGCAATCTTTAATCATTTGTAGATTTCTAATATGATAAAAGTTAAAAAATAGAAGTATTAATGCTTTGACTACTGTAACTATCCTAATTTTGTCTGATAAAACCGGAGTTGGTCATTATTGGTTTGTAAGATTAGTCTAACAAAAATATGAAAAATTCTAACCTACATATGTAGATGTTTAAAAGCGAATCATCTGTGACCATCTTCCAGATCGATGTAACCTTCTAACGTCAGTTAAGACTAACTTCTCTTGATAACTTCTATAAACAGAAAAATAATTCTTCGTATAAAATTTCTGGATTTTTTGTTTACCATACTGAATTATAAAATATGAAGATTTTATAATTTACCTGGTATGCCTCCTAAAAACACGATTGTTCCAATAAACGACATTTGGGTTTCCGTGATAGATCCCGGTAAGGGCGACTGATCTGGATCCTGAAGTTTTGATACCACTGGTGCTGTCCATCCTATAGTATAGCCCACGCTCATCTGACCCAAGTATACTGGAAATATTATACGAATCGTGATCGTTATTAGTACTGATTTCATTTTTCTTTCCGATAATATGTGTCTCAAATGTTAATGGCCTAGTAGTTTGAAAATTTAACCCTCCATGTTAGCGCCTACTAATTATCAAGGAGCAACGATCCTACATGGCTAAAAGATTTATAAAAAGTTTCCAAATATGTGTACCGATCCATGTTTGGACAACGTAATGGACCAGCAAGCCTGTGTAAAAAAAATCGGACAGTGGAACAGGAATTGGTTACCTGATTACTTGATGATGGTATGTGAATGGATACGGTATAAGTCTAAAGTCAGTTAAATTTTTGAAGCCGACTCAAATCTCACTTTACATACTCTTTTATTTTATTTTAATACAAATCGAATCACGAGAATACGTATAAATTTTCGTAGTATTTTTGTGTCAGAATATGTCAGATTTCTTGAAACTACTTGGCTTCCAAAAGATTTGACGACTGACAATCATTGATAGCAATTAGACGTGACGATTGCGTGTCAAACAAGAAATTTAGAACTTGTTGGAAGAGCCCTATGTACTAATGTATTAGTATCACTTATATGTCACAATTTTGTAATCATTCAAAAAACATACCACATATTGCTACAATCACTTGCTTCGTTACACCGGTACATTTCAATATATTTTTCATTTCGCATCAATAGCTGTTCATAACAAAGTTATCAATAACAAATGGTATCTAGAAAACTAAGACATACTAGATTGATAATAATCTCATTAAAACTAATTCCATTACACCACATTATTCATAATTTTTGCTTCTCATGTACGGTATCCTGAAGATGTAGATATGACTTAAGTTTAAAATGATCCAAATAGCTTTCCAATCATGAGAACTAAGTTGGAATTGAAACACACTAAACTTCACAATTCACGGGGAAAGCAGGTATGAAGGGATGAAGCACACAACTAACAAACTCTTTAGAAATTCTACTAATTTTATAATATGCACAAATTAAGGTAAAAGAAGGAATACCTGTATGAGCCATAAAACTGTACATTTTATTGCATTATAAGTTTGCAATTATTTTAGATTAGATTATAATATAAAAAGTAAATAATACAAGATATCGTTATCTAGCAAAGTACGTCCTTTAAAACATGATTTTTCATTTTATAATATTCATTTTCTTTGTAAACATCCTATAATTAGTTGTTAGGTAATAAATGTTTATCAATAACATAAATAAATGATAGTTCAAATCACCACCCATAAATGGCACAAGAAGTAATAAAGAAACCACTAATCACACATAAACAAACAATTAATCTTACTACTCCTACATGCTTACAAACTTTCGCATTTATAAGATGCGAAAATATGTCAGGATGTATGTTAGTTCCTTTTTATTGCAAGAACTAATGATTGGATTTCGTTGAAAGATGTCTCAAAATCTATGGATCTATGTCCAGGTATTTTCACATCATAAAAATTAAACATAGTATACACCTGTTTTATACCAAGCATTTTATTATAATCGACTGGGTTTGTTAATACAAAACAAGAATTTGTAAGTTAGTATTGCAACACTATACACTATAAAAAATATACGTGACGAATAGATAACCAAGAGAGGTTGTCTATTCGTCACGTATATTTTTTGGGAAGTCCTTTGGGAAGTCGGTTAAAAATGGCGGCGCACATATAGTTCATGATCTAAAATAATACACAGGATGCATATACAAGTCCATGGTAAACACGAAGCAAGCAGAGCATTTAATTAACAGGTATAAAATAAAACAAACAAATACATTTAAACTATTTACTTAACATCACATGAATCTCAACTAAAGTCTTTCCTTTCGTCTCCGGAACGTAAAAAAGTGTAAAGAGGAACGCCACTGCGCACGCGCCAGAGAATATCCAGAACACATGTTCTCCAAGAGCTGTGATGGTGTGTCCAAAGACAGCGGTAACTCCAAATCCAAAAATCCAACTAATAGTCAAAACCACAGTTGAACCAGTACTTCTTACATTTGACTGGAATATTTCCACCACTAAAGTGTAAGGGATAATGCCGAAACCTGCAAAAAAATATGAGAATTAGCAGACATTTCAAATTAATACTCTAATTTTGTTACCATTAATATTTTTATCAGGTATTACCGCATATCTGCTTTGAATACAAAGGAAGTACTATCTAAATTATTATAATATTCTTTTACTACGACTATTAAGTTTGCCCTTTGCATATTATTGTACCCGCCAACCTCTGGATAGAGTACTGCTGATATCGAAAGATGCCATCAACCATGCGGATCAAATCAAATTATGAATATTTCTGATACATACGATGAGCGCAAGTTTTTATTTGTTATTGAAGATTATCATTTAAAAATTAGTCTTGGATATTAATAGTATAATCACTGTTAACTTGATAATTAATGTATAGTGTAAGCTAAATCATTGTAATGTAAGTAACATAATTGGTAGTTGCCGGCTCACTATCATATGAAGCGACCATCTTAGTTCTCAGAAGAAGCAACACATCTGTGATTGACTTCAGATAGAACATTTGTTCTCCATGAATTTTTTTACTGATGACTATGGGCGACAGTGGACAAATATCATCAGGTAGATTGTACGCTCATTGCTACTTCAATTTAATATATGCGAAAATGTTGATATCCCTGCATTGTAAAGAACATACATTAAAAATAAAGCAGGCAACTAATAGCCGTAAAAAAGTTAGACTTACCAAGACCATATGATAAGAAGAATATTAGTAATGTTACTAATGGTAACCACTGAAGTCTTACAGCAGATATGAGACCCATATCGTGTAAAGTAAAATATAGACCCAAGATTGCCTGAAATAAAACAAAGGCAATTAAGAAACAAAGATAATGAATTTGAGAAAGTAATAAATTAATATACTAGTAAGTTTTAATAACGTTAGTCTTGGTTTTTAAATATAGTGCAGAAAGTCACATAAAATTCGTTTAATCCATAAAAACATTATACATTCTTTAATAAGTTAAGGTCTTATTTTCTACATGTCTGCGTCTTCGTTATTTAATGCTATGTAAAAAGACACAAAATTTGATGTTTTTTTTTCAGTATTCTTCGTGGATACTAAGTTAGTGTGAAAATATTGAAATCATAGATAAGATAAGATCAGGTATTACCTAAAACAGACTGACTATAATACCTGACTTTTGCACAAATGTTTGGTGTATAAGCTAAGCTTACATACTTTCAAAATAAATGCTGTTTCAAATTCAAATTAAACAATCCCAATCAGTACAGAATATAAAATCTCTGGGTATTCCAAAGCTTACCAAACTCAAACAGCAGCATGCAGTGGAAACCAAAAGCAAAATCTTTCGACCATTCCTCTCAACGAAGAAAGGCGTAACACATCCCCCAAATAGCTGCGTTAAGGCTATAATAATTGTTATTACATCTGTGTTTATTGATGGTCCAGCTAAATCAAATATAGTTGTAGCAAAATAGACTATGGCAATAACACCACTCAATTGTTGAAGGATATTCAGAGTCAGCGTTATGACCAAAGCTTTTCTATTGCTTTTTTCTAAAAATATTTGGATCCATTCTCTCTTGAGACTAATTTTTTCTTCGGATTTTTTGTCAGTTACGACTTTTTCTACTTCTTCGAAACGATGAAGGTCACGCAAAACTTTTTTTGCTCCAGTTTGGTCACCTAGAACATTAAATATTATATCCCCTAAACGCTCTGCTTATATAACAACTTCTGTACAATCTTTTTGTTTTCGTCGGACAAATAATCATGTAAAATGGTTATACAAATTATGAAATCCAATCACTTAATCAACCTTATGTCGTTGTATTACGACTATTATTGTCATTATCTCAAATAATCGAAATATCGTTCTTGAATTCTTTGTCATCTATGTATTCTGATTTAACCATAACTATTCTACCCTAATCTGACATTTGTTATAATAATTTTGATTATTTTGTAAACTAACCTCTCTTTATGAAATACACAGGCGTTTCAGGTATAAACAGTATACCAATACAATATATCAAAGTCAAAGCAGCTCCGATGAATCCTGTCACGGTGTACGGGAAATATGGCCCAATAGAGTATACTAAGAGCGTGCCAAATGTACTAAATATTCCCATGCCTGTGAGCAATATGCCTCGTAAGTTTGTTGACCTGGAATCAAAGATATGGAATATAAGTTATAGCTTATAGGCCAATAGAATCACTAACATGAATAGGAGACAGCTGATGTTATGATATATGCAATGATGCATATTTTCTATATCATATATATATATATTGTTTTTACCTCAAAGTATTGCTCAACACTGAAGCTTGCAGCGCCAAGCTAATGCGTTGCTACCCAATATATGCGTTGCTACCCAATATGATATGCGGTTAAGTCTAATGGTCTAAAAACGCTCAGATACCTTTATAATTAGGCTTTCAATGAAATGTTTTCAATACAGAATATACTAAAACGCGAAATTCCACGAACGTCGTTGAACTTGATAATTTTCTAACAATTTCAAAAGATCTATAATTAGCCATCAAAGAAATGCGTCGGTTTGTAAATATTCATTATGCATCATTGAAAAGCTTTAATTTATAGGCACGAGGTACACTTCTCTGTAATTTGTTTCTAATTAATTTCTGAATCGTCTTATAATTAAAAGAGAAAATACACCCTTTATAAGCGAAGGATCGTCTTGCGCGTGTTTTTGAAGTAATGGGCTTGATACTGCGAATCTAATAAGCTTATGGAATTGAAATTATGTGGTAAAAATTGTGGCAATTTAGGTTTAAATTATATTGGTATTTTGGATCATTTTTCATTTTTGACATATTTTCATGTTTATTTTGGTGCTGGATTTGGAGTAATTTCTCATGAGTATTTTAGATTCCTTTTTTTATTTTGAAACAGTGACATGATTATTTTTTTTTGTTACAAAAAATTGAGGTGTGACGATAATTATAAATGTTTCTTTTGAAATATTTTTTCATTAAAATGTGTATCATTTACGAGCATCAGATTAACAGACAAATTTAGATCTACATACTAACGCAATCTCTCCAAGGTACACGAGATTTGTGACGAAGATGACACCAGCACCCAGCCCAGTCAGGATTCTGCCAGTGAAGATCATGGCTAGGTTCCTCGCCATTGTCAGGATCACGAAGGCAAGCATGGTGAGGGTTCCACCGAGCAAGAGGCATGGCTTCCGGCCGATCAGGTTGGATAAGACTCCGGATATGTAAGGCCCTGGAAAAGTTTACAAATATGGTTAAATCTTGGAATCAAATAATATTATCACTTTCCTCGCCAGATCGGCTGTTCACGGCCTCTTTGAAGTTATTAATAATATTTTTTTTATATTTTTGTTCAATAAAAACTAAAATACATTTGTGAAATAAAGAGCAATGTTTGTTCATGTAGAAAGAAATTGAAATACTTTTGTTTTAATTTTTTTTTTTTATAAATATGAAGTAGCAAACGAGCAAGCATATAAAAGTGAGCCGGCAACCACACCCTTCCACCGAAACGCAAGAATTGCTTCACGCTAGAAATAGGTGCGGCGGTGGTACTTCCCCGGTCGAACT
>DWNE01009256.1:0-11010 GCA_018249875.1 Cecropterus toxeus | reverse complement strand
AGTGAAAGAGCTTAATTTGTAGAATTCAATACAGTACGGAAAAAAGCTTGTTTTTAAAAATACTTTTTTATATTAATCTATTATTATTTTAGCATATATCAATAAAAGACGGTTGTTAAAGGGTCATTGCTCATGTTTGCTTATAATAAATCTGGTGCAGAGGTAGTCTTTTGAAATTCGACTAGCAAATACGATGGATACTTTGTATAGACAATAAAAAATAAATTTTATCATAAATAATATATACAATCAGATTTAAAAAATTAGAAATTACTATGCTAACGATATGCAAGAACAATACAATAACAGCAGTAAAAAAATAAACAACAATAAAAAAGAAAATTAAATTCAAAAAGATACAAAATATAAATTCTGTGTTATAAAATAGTATAATTTTTCGAACCGGAAAATTATACTAGCATAAAGGAAAACTGAGACCGTTTTGCAAAAATAATCATTCGATGATGACATCAGAAAAAACAAAGAAAGCTAAATTAGGATAATTCCTTGTTACATATTATCAGCTGAGATAGAATACGAAAAAATTATAACTAACAATTCTTAAGTACCCCATTAACGTATCAAAAATACATAGATTTAAAATCAGATAACTTCTGTAATAAAAAATGAGTACTTTTAGTAGCAAAATGAAACAACTATAATACAGTTATACGGTGTCTTGATTTCTTCTCATTAACTTCCACTAATCCTTTGAGAATTTGCAAAACAAACCCGTAATAATATAACGAAATTAACATTTCATTTCGTATCGCGGGGCACGTTATAACGAATATGAAATTTCCAATCTAAAATTCTAATTACCAAGCGGTGGTAGAATAAAACGGAAGCTGGAGTTAAATCAACAAAATAAGAGACAACAAACTTTGCATATTCCGCTATTAATAATTAGGGATCCTTTATAGCGAGACAAATGCGATTTATTCCGATTTTCGAAGTGAGAAACTTTGGCGTTTAGGAGCTATGGTATTGGAACGATGAAGTGCGGGTTCGATTCCAATTAAAAAGGTAATTAAATAAAGAATATAAAGTGTTAATATTTTTATATAAGGAGCAAAAAAATACAATATAACATATAATTCTAATTAACATAACATTCTACATAATATTTTTACAGTCTAAAATTCTGTAAATTAAGACTGCAAAAAATGAAATATATTTATTAACAGATTATGCTTTAAACTCATGGGACTCATAAATAAAATGCAGTTAAAAACATAGAATAATTAGTTATAAAGTGTAAACAATGTTCCCAAAATTACTGCAATGAATATAAAAATCTTCGTACTACCAGCAGTATCTTCCATTAAAACAAAAACATCTCCATAAAAGTAAAAAGAAACTTTCCAATATTCTTATGAAAATAATACAAAACCACAAGAGCAATTTTCCACGAGTGAAGCTACACAGCTACGCCGTAGACGCTACGGCGTAGCGACTTACGTATTCGGTATTTCTCGGTCGAGAACACAGCCCCCGCGACTTCTCGACGCTGCACGCTTCGGTGCGTGCGCGCAGTGTATAGATCGCATTATAAGATTTGCTAAAGGATTCTTGGAGAAATTCTTCCTAACGACATTAAATTTGGAGAATTATTTCGCAAAGGCTTTAGTTTGGTGTTAAGATTCCATTGTCTGATAATTGTTTGAGGTATATAATTTAACTAGCTATGCCCCGCGGTTTCACCCGTTATTGCATATGATAAACAATAAAAGAAACATAGCGTGATGTAATTTAGCTCATAGCCTTCCTCAATAAATGGACTATTTAACACAAAAATACACAATTCTTTAACTCGAACCAGTAGTTAGTGAGATTAGCGCGGTTAAACAAACAGACTTTCAGCTTTATAACATTAATAATTAGAAGTATAGATTTTTCATTTGAATATCATTGAATTGAAATTTCTCTCAAACGACGAATATAGTGGAAAATTAAGCGAGAACATCGTTTAGCGTAAAAGTCGTTAGTTCAGCACATTTTATTTAACTACATAGTTAAACGCGTTAAAACAAAGAACCTGGCTACTTAAAATAGTCAAGGAAAAGTATTATAACATATATAGTTTTAGATTACCGTAATGTCATAATTGTCGTTAAAAAAATGTCCTTCCACCTCCTTTTTCCTCTATTTGCAGGTGCCATTTTTAAAAATTATATAAACCCATAGGCTAGATTGACATATCACTCTGCAAACTGAGACGATTATACTAATATGTAATACGTCACAATCGATCAAGCCGTTTGGGCTGCAGCGCGTGCTAAACAAACATACATGCATACAAACAAACATACATACATACATTACCCTTCTGACGCAGCCGGGTATAAATTAGATAGTTATGAAGTAGGACTGACAGCGTCTATAAATTTTAGCAGTATTTTTATTGTTCTAAAACAGCGAAGTATTTCCTTTGTTCCAGAAGATTCTTCGACAGTTCATGAAACTATCTGGAAGCGACTGCGATGCGAAGAGCGTGTTAAAGAGTTAAGAACTGTACCAGACTGACGTGCGCTTGGCACTTTGCGCGTGCCACGAATATTTTATTAGACATCACATAGGGCGGTTATTACGGTTTTCAGATTGAATATCGTTTTCAGCGCCGATATTCGTTGTTTTGCAGCGCTAAAGCTCACATATTTCTTATAAATATTTTTTTAAATAATTAAATGTTTCTATGGAAACCTGCAAATCTGAGACTTTGAGTCTGTGGGTATTTATTACACATGGTTGAATGTGACCTCGATCTTCAGAAGTAGAATATTTTCAAAAGAAATCTGTACAACACGACGACATTCATTAGGGAATAACGAATAAGTCTATGGTATAAGAATTTAGCAGTGATAGCTTAATGGTTGTAACTCGGCCTCTCAATCGAGGATCCGGGGTTCGAATTCCAGGCACGCACCACTGATTTTTCTGAAATTATCTGCGTATTAAAATTATCACTGCTTTACGGTGAAGGAAAACATCGTGAGGAAACCTGCACATCTGAGAGTTCTCATAAAAAAAGAGTTCTCAAAGGTGTGTGAAGTCTACCAGTTCGCACTTGGCCCGCGCGGTGGACTATGGCCTGAAACTCTCTCACTCTGAGAGAAGATCCATGCCCAGCAGTGGGACAATAATGGGTTGACGAGAGATAAACATTAACACGGGACCATACCATATCATTTCATTTTGTTAAGCATCCTACGAAATATTAGGCTGAACAAAAATGTTCTAATAAACCATAGTAATATCATCTCTATATAAATTTTAAATCAAATCTCATGTGTGGGGAAAGCCGTGAGCAAACGTGACGACTTCCGACCTGAGGGGACTATCATACGCTACCATTTCATTTATTTTATGTACAAAAAATATGAAAAGGCAGATCCTACATCTAATTTTGTATTTTCAGCTTTACTTTGTACAGTTTTGTATATTATAAGTATGCGATTTTACCAGAGTGATCAAATTGGACTAAAGAATCAATGGTTCCCTTAAAAAAGATGTTTTAAGTTTAACGTATGTATCTACGAGTAGGTATGTATATTTTTAGAAATTCAATCCTTAAAGGGTTTAAATAAGGTTTAAACATTTTTTGAAAGTATGCCAATTTTGAAGCAAGCTGTAGAGCTTGCTTCAAAATTGGATAGCCCAGATACTAAATTTTATAGACAACTTAGTATCTGGCTTTATGGGTAGCAAAAATGAATGCAAACAGATACACCGATTATTTTAACGTCCAACAAAGTGGGCACGCTAGTATTTTGTATGCATCTAGTTAAAGATGTCAATGGATGACAGTCACCACATACCATCTGATAGACTGCGTGCTCGTGTGCTACTTCAATCTTATAAAAATAATAGATCAATATACATTCAAGTCATTTGTTTTAATATCTATATGGCAAGAAATATAATAGGAAGTAACTTAATATCGAAAAGGAAGGTATATTCGTAGGTTTCCTGAAAAAATAGATAGTAGCCACCACACCGTGACGACAATTCAGAGCCAATCAACCGTCCACGTGAAAATCGGAACCTCATTTCTTCTTAAACAAGCTTCGTCGGTCACATTACGTAAACTGCGGACTTAAGTCAAAGTCAACCCATAATTGTCCCAATAGAGGACATTTATGGGTGAGGATATGTATGTACATGGAGATACATACATATGTTCAGATATGTCAAATTGATAAGGTTACCCCAACGTACTCCGTTAAATACAGATTAGTAGATATTTTGAATCCCTTTTTTTTCAAGAAATCCCGGACGTGTAAGTTTTCTAATAATATTTAATTTCAACGTTTGAGATATGTGCAGATATGTCAAATTGATAAGGTTAACCCAACGCCCTCCCTAAATACGTTTTGCGTGCAAAATCTATGTAACTGAAATGTGTATCGTGACTATAGTGTTACATAATTTTAGACTTGATTATTGTCATTAGTTTTGCTAGATTTTTTTTATGAAAATGTTCTAAAGTTCATAGTATGCTCTGTTCCCGAAACAATTTCCTCGTCGGGTTCGCGGTATATTCGATATAATTTAATCCGCGCACAATACTCCTATTGGAAGGCAGACTGCGTGAAAAACGGACTATATCTACGGTTTTATATTAAATAGAAATATGTTGTATAAGTTATTAAATATATGTATCAAAAGTTATTTAAATATCTTCATGTTGATCTGCTAGAAAAAAGTATCTACATATAAATAGGATCGTCTCTATAAAAAAATAATGAAATTTTTTAAATTAATAATGTCAATTTGGATGTTTTTAGTTTACTTGCTGTATCAATACTTTCCATATATTTTTTAATTTCTCTAAATTTTAATGGTATAGTATGTAGTTGTAAAAGGCATTGAAGGTTTATATTAAAAATGAAATGATACATCTTAAATTTTCATAATGAAGTTTGCTCTAAATATATAATTATTTTAAAAACTATAATATTGAAGTAGGAAAGGAACATTTATAAACTACCTAATAGTATCCTAATAATAGCCACTGCATCTAATGGATATCTGTAAACAATTATATAAAGACAAGGACTATCTGAAGAATCACAAGTTCGCTCTCGCTCTCTAGGACAGGATATTTATACACGTAGCCGACATCCAAACCCTCTTACAAAAACGAAAAACATTTGACTAGATAAAGAATAGCTAAATATATACAAATTTCAAAATCAGTCGTACAACCAAATATCGTATGACACAAAAGGATTTGGAAAAGTTGAGACAGTTGCGTGGATCAACTCCATTCGCTTGATCGATGCAGTGGGATCCAAGATCACCGCAGTTTGTATTCAGTGAACGCGCTAAGACTCCAAGAACATGGACATATAAAAATGGACAAGATTTGTTCTTTCGAATACATATCTTATATACACTAGTGGATCAAAAAAAACAATGCAATTTCTTTAACGTTTTTCAAATGGCTGTATTTCCGTTAAAAATGGTCGTACTGGAGTTTTAAAAGCAGGATTTTGAAGCTTGAAGTTTCTAATTTTGATATAATAAAAAATCCAGCAACATGAATTGCTAAATCTTTATCCAAAAATTTCAAGTTCGTAAACCCCCAAAAGGAACCGAAACTGTTTTTTGGAATACCATCGCAAGAAATAGGGTCTCTAAACTATTATATTATCATTAATTGTAAGAAAAATAGTTTAAGAAAGTTTTTTTTTTGCATCAACCAAGACAGTTATTTTTATTTAACGTGTTATTTAAAATAATCTTTTGGTATATTTACAACTACCAGTAACCAGTATATTACAGAAATAACAAACTGATACGCAATGAGTGCCATTTGATATGTAACTGCTACGGACATCATTAAATAAAACCTAGACAAGAAAAGAGGCCGAACTGACTAGACTAGGTTGGAATGCCTTTGGTAATATATATCTCCCTAACTACATCGTCTAAACGAAGACAAAGCAATGGTTAATATTGTTATTATTAAGCTCTAATAGTTGTTGCTAACGGAGTCGAACCAAGTAGGTTTCTACTTCGTTAAAAGTTTTATGACGCCATCGCAAATGGCACCATATACTTTAAGCTTCTAGTGGGAGTAACTTTATTTAGTAGCATTAAATGTGTCTGTCAGATTTCTAACATTGTGGCTACTTACAGTACTCGAATTCTACCATCTTAAGGGTTTTGTAACTCCTGTGCAAATCGCACGGTATATTTTACGGTTGTAGTGAGAATAACTTTATTTACTACCAATAAATGTCTGTCACATTTCCAGCAAAAGGCTACGTAGTCATACTACTCGAATTGACAAACTTTACACGATTATTTTATTATTTTACGGATGTGCATATAAAGCAATAACCACTTACTATCAGATGACCTGCATGCTCGTTATAAAAAAGAAAATGATTCAGTACGCTCCAACATTACACCAAACAAAAATCACATGAGACCATATCCAAATTTTAGCAATTCTTGATTCCCACAAAAGAATGGATCACGTGCGGCTGCCACGGGGCTCTGGACGCGTTGTGAACCTCCAATATTATATAATAACATGACCAAAGAACACATATCATGCAGAGCTATCGTAATATTACTCTACGATCATCACATACAGCGTAAAGATCGGGGATGGTAAGACGGGGCCTGTGCCCGGGCGGCAAGTGCAGAGGGCGGCAAATTCAAACTTTGCATACGAATGTGCAACTCATCATCATCACCGATCATTTATTTAACCATTGGGACGCCTAGTCAGTAGGAAGTGGAACTCTTGACACGTATAAGTTTTAAATTACCACCAATTATTGGACATCTGAGCTGAAGTGATTAAGATATTAAAAATAAATTTAAGTGGACGGGGCGGCATTTTGAATTTTTTGCCCCGCCTAAAAATAATTGAAGATCTGGAGCTGATCACGTAGTAAGGATTCGATGTGAAACTCGATCTTAATTAAAGATTAATTTTGTTTTCCTTGAATGTTTAAATTATCTCTCAATGTCTCAAGTCGTTTATAGTAGACTCAAGGAGATTGAACAAATAGGGTTCCACCGGTACACACAATATGTCACCAATTTCCAGCGTGAAGCAAAGAATAAAGCGTTTCAATGAAAGAGTGTGGTTACCGACTCACCTTCATATGGCGACCATCTTTAATACGATGCTAAGAATCAAATATTTTCCACAAGTATATGTTATTTCGCTTGCGATCTTCCATATACAGACAGTATGTATGTCCATTTCTTTGGCACACGCTATAGCACAAACTGCTTGACGAATTGTTACGTATGACATCATTAAAATCGTCTTAGTTTGCACAGTGCCATAGGCTATATATTTTTTATAATGGTACCTGGAAATAGAGGAAAAAGGGGGGAAGGATGATTTTTTCTATAATATTACGACAATATGGGTATCAAATGAAAGTTAATATATAGACCAATCTAAAAAAATATATATTGTATTAGTTTTACTTTACTATTTTGTTAAAACAACTCATATAAGCGTTAAATTAAATATATGTCATTTTGAACAAAAAAATTGTTTTGAGCACTCTGGTTTTTTGTTTTAATGTTTTTAATGATGCTACTAGTTATAATATATCATTTCTGGGTGTATTTATTCTATGTTTATAACATACTCATATGTAATCGTAATATGCCTACTATATGACTCCGTCTATTGTCGAATCACAAAGGCAGAGCAGATTATTCTATTAAATCCAACCTTACTTGCGATTTCTTAGAAAATAGAGAATATTATTCGGAGATCCAATTTGGTGATAGAAATATATTTCAGTGGTTTAGCTTTTTGAACCGTATCTCAGTATAAAATGGGTGAATGTAATTATTTTAGCTCTGGAGGATTTTATATTCAGGTTTTTTATCAGACTGAAGTAGAAAACGAGCGTGCAGTCCATCTGATGATAAGTGGGCACTGCCGCCTATGGACATCTGTAACTTCATATACACCAAGTATAAGATATATAACTATAAGTATATATATTAGGTAGGTATCAGATATATAACTTTATATACATCTAAATTTGATCACAGATGCGTTGCTGCTTTTAAGGACTAAAATGGTCGCCTAAATACAAGTGAGCCGGCGACCACACCCTTCCACCACAGACGTCCATGGAAGGCCAACTCCAAGTGTTCAAATTATCGTTTTCAGTTATTTTTTTATCTTATTTTACCTCTTGTTCAAATAAAATCTCAATATGCCATCAATTTTTGGGATGAATCACGGAAAATCTAATATATTATCTATCTATTGTATATAATACTAATAAATAAAATCAATGTAATTGAATTTCTTATATTTATCTAAAAGTTTTTACTTTTACAAATGTTTAGTTGTATGTAGTTGTTCGACGACCCGCGTGGTGGGTTCGATCCCCGGCCAGACAGAAATGTGAAATATGAGTTTATATTTTTGTTCTGGGTCTGGGTGTCTGTGTATTCGTATTTGTATGTCCGTAGCACCCACGACACAGGAGAAAATCCTACTGTGGTGAGTGTAGAAAGCTATTATGTTTACGTTTATTTATTATTTTTATTACGTTTATGTAGACATATTGTACGGGGGGCAGTAATAATTTGCAAATTAAACTTCGATATAATATCGTTCGACGAAGCATCCATTTAATTTCTTAACCGCATTATGACCAGAGAGAATAGAATATCCGATGATAGACAATAAACATATTTTAAATGTAAGGACATTCTAAACTTTAACACATATGCCTATGCCAAACTGATATAATCGTCGAGTAATCTACTATTCTTAAAGTACCCCTGCCTATGTAGCTACATACATGTTCAGTATATCCTAATTCTTTATATAGGTAATACAATTTGGAAGGTACAAAGTGGTATAAAGTCAAAGAGCTTCCTCTCCGCACCGACGCAATAAACTTAATTACTCTAATACCTCAATACGTGACGTGAGCGTAGGGTGGTTATGAGTTTAGTTGTATACAAACTCTATTATATATCTACGAAAGAATGGAATCAAACTAAGATTAAACAAAAAAGGGCCTGATTTTTTTTATTACTTTGGAATAGCAATCGAGCTGTATGTCCACCTGATGGTAAATGGACACTAGCGGTTATGGACATCCTTAAACTTCGTGTAGAACAGGGGTTCTATGTAAAGTCTATTACAGGTGTATTACTACTCTCGAGGACTTAGGGGATCGCCTCCGCTACCAAGAAAGTATAATTGCTTATAAGTCAGTAATTTAATCACATAATTATGTACATAAGCGCCAGTGGTCATTTAGCACCAGATAAACTGCATGTTCGTTTGCTACCTCTATATAACAAAAAGATTCATAAGATTCAAAGAGGCAATCATAAAAGAACTACCAACAGAAGTGGAAACTTAAAACTTGAAGCAACAATATATGTAAGTTAAATAATAACAGATGGCGACACATTTTATTCTTATAGAAAAAAAATAGAATTCAAAATTGTTTATAAGTAGGTATGTTATTTTTATAAATATGAAGTAGCAAACGAGCATGCAGCGGACCTGATGGTAAGTGGCCACTGCTGTCCATGGACATCTGCAAGCAACTTTTTATAAAACAGGGGTTCTTTCTGAAGTCAATCATGCGTCGCTTACACCCGAGGACTAGTGTGGTCGCCTCATATAAAACTGATCATTATATAAAATTGAGAGGCCGGGTTTTAACCATTAGGCTATCACTGCCTAGACTTATTTTATTACTAGAAATATTTTATGTGTATTATTATTTAGTTTCACTTCGGCTGTGTGTGATTATTTTAATGTAATTTAATAAACATTAGATGTTTTTTTTTTGACGACCCGCGTAGCGGTGCGGTCACCATACCGGTTTGACGCGCAGTGGGTCCCGGGCTCGATTCCCGGCCAGACAGAAATATAAATGATGAGTTTAGATTTCTGTTCTGGGTCCTAGTGTTTGTGTATTCGTGTATGTGTGTTCATGGCACCCACGACACAGGAGAAAATCCAAGTGTGGGGATATGAGTGTAGAAACCGTGTGTAATGTTAAAGAAGGAAACCATTTGATTACAACTAAATTGTAGAAACATGTCCCAAAATCTCGCGCCTGATGCATAGCTATAGCAATGTAGTAATTACGTGCTAATTACGCACTTCACGCGAGCGAACGTAACTCGGAGAGTGCGCACTACACGTTATATGAGTTTGAATTCCTTTAAACCTATACCATATATGTATACGCTTTGTTCATGAATGTTTGTTCATGAATGCCTAAGTGATATTATATGTCTTTATTAGTTGTCCTAATTTGCAAGTAATAAAGGTAATCTCATTTAATGAGGCCAGTTTTAAGATATTAATTAACGTTTATTGTAACGAAGCCTTCTTTCTTTCAGTCTTCGCATCCTTATATTCGCTCCATACCACATATAACGTAAATCAGGTCTTGCGGTTTGTTGGAAAGGTGTGGTTGCTTCACTTATATGAGGCAACCATCTTAGTCATTGAGAGTAGATCTTTGATTCACTTCAGATAGAACCCTAGTTCTATATGAAATTGCTTACAGATGTCCATGGGCGGCAGTTACCACTTACAATCAGGCGGACTGCATGCTTGTCTGCTGGATTAAAAATTTCGTAAGTTTGAAAATGGTTGCCATAGGTTGGTCACTAACTCTCTACTATGTCGGAGATAGACTCGTCTATGTGTCTTTGTCCATTCCAATCTCAATCTGCCAAAGAAGACGATTAAAACACACTTTTGTTATTGCGAATAAAAATCTACGAAATATATATACGAAATTCGAAGATGCACCGTTTCTGAGACATCGTCACGTAACATTTTATTACCTGATCGGGGTTGATAGCACGCGCGAAGGGGTTGATCAGAAAACGTAGAACGTAAACATACGTTAAAGTTGTCCCACGTCATGTGCAGGAATATTTTATTTATAGCAGTTCTTGCGTTTCGGTGGAAGGGTGTGGTTGCCGGCTCACTTTTATATGAGGCGACTATCTCAGTCCTCGGGA
>DWNE01009255.1:0-11011 GCA_018249875.1 Cecropterus toxeus | reverse complement strand
TCAATACGCGGACAATAGTGGGTACAAGTCAACGGCCAAGTCACACAACATTAACTATAATAATAAAGAAATCGCAGAAAGGAAACTTAGACTTGGCACGTCTTTGTCTCTAGATTTCATTACTTTTTAGAGATAAACAAGTAGCTCCATCGAGACTTAGTTAGTTTTTACAGAATGTTTTTGGCGGGCTTGTTAAATTATCTGAAAGTCATTTCCGACAATCCCATTACATAATTGATAATGAACTGCTCGTAAAACAGTACGCAAAGCATATAAAATGAACAGAAACAAGTAACAATATATATTGAAACTCAGAGATCAAGTTGTCAAAGACGCGAATGTAATTTCCTTTTATGACAAAGTCGTGCTACGTGAACTGAAGACCTTTCGGTAACTTCATAATATTGCTTTGTAGCTATCGGTGAACGGATCTCTAATAATATAACAAAGGATCGGTATTTCATAGCTCTCTATTATTCACGAAAATCACATATTACATTACAATTTTTATTTAATGTGCTTGACTACTTAACAGTACAATAAAAATAAGAGTTTAACGTGTCGGTGCGTTATATATACGAGTAAAAATTTGTTTGGAGAAGTAAGAATGAGTATGTAATAATAAAAATATCAATTTTGTTTTGAATTCCTATCTGTCTGTTTGTGAGTTTGAAGTCGCATCAAATCAAAACTACAGATTTTTCTTGTCTTTCTTCTCGTGTTACATTACATTAATAATGCTTTATCAAAAGTTATTACAATTACAGCCTATGTTAATTTCTTTAAACGCGACTGAAACGTCCGAGCAAGTGACCTGACGTTTCACCAACGATTGGTAGTTGTAAATATACCTATTTTTAATCTATACTAATATATAAAAAAATTAAACCGTGAGTGTCTGTTTGTAAGTTAATCACGCTAGAACCACTTCTGATTTACATAAAATTTGCATGGATATAGCTTATTTAGCTGGTCGACTTATAGCTTACTTAATTTCCATATTTTGCACTATTTAAAGGTGGCGACTATTCGTAGCGAAGCACGAGTACTTCAGCTAGTATAAAATAATGTATTATGAAGGTGGTTTTTTTTATAAATATGAAGTAGCAAACGAGCAAGCAGCCCACCCGATGGTAAGTGGTTACTACCGCCCATGGACATATGTAAGCAACTTCATATAGAACAGGGGTTCTATATGAAGTTGACCACAGATGCATTGCCACTCCCGAGGACTGAGATGGCCGCCTCATTTAAAAGTGAGCCGGCAACCACACCCTTCCACCTCATGCAAAAACTGCATCACGCTAGAAATAGGTGTGGCGGTGGTACTTCCCCGGTCGAACTACACTGGTTTTACCACCTGTCAAACGTATATAATTATACGTTGCTTGAATAGCTACAATGGGGACTGAATGTGCTAAAATCACACAACCTATGACCGGGGAGCTAAGGCTACATATAAGAAATATCGGCAAAAAGAAATTCAAAAATCGCATACTGTGAGTACCCATAACATTTTAAAATGTATCAATTCCGCGATAATATCAGCTTAAAATCATATATTACATAATTCATGTTTGTTTCATACTTAAAATTTATAAAAAAAGGCGAGGCCACGTTCAAATGAACAGAAATACAGATTCTATTGCAATACTCTTCGTACAGAAACATACGACTTTGTTCCAATTTCAATGAATTCTGTTATTGTTTATTTCTTATTCGCCGTAAACTTTTTGTCCCGGTTAAAGTTACAGTGGGAGTGAGCAATACAGTTTGAATGGGAACTTAGTTGTGGTACGGTTACAGTTGATGCATTGTACTGAGCTTTTTGTTCTGTATTTTATGAATAAAAATGGAGATGACTGTGCTTCACCAGACTGCGTCAGAAGAAGTATAATGATTTTCGAGTGAATGTCTATTTTTTGCCACACGTTACAGCTTAAACGGATAGATGACTTGTAACTTATGACATATCATTAGAAAATAACGCCTGTAGGTAAATAAAGGGGAAGGGGACGAATTTTTCAAGACAATATGGGTAATAAATGAAAACGAATAAATAGAAACTTCAAAATATAAAAACAATAAACCCGACTGATTAAATACAATTAAATAAAAAAGAAAAAAACAAGAAGTGTATTATGTGCTTTATGTGCATTATTTATGCGCTTTGCTGTATTTAATTAATTTCGCGAATACTTTCAATTCGTCCAAATAACATACATAAAACGAGTTAAAATTGTTTACTAGTAACATCGTTAAAAACATTAAAACAAAAAACCCGTTTGCTTAAAACGATTTTTTGTTCATAATGATACATTAAATTTGAAGGTTTATATAAATTTTGGTCAAAATAGTGAAGCAAAAGTATTTTATGTATATTTTTTAAAATAAATGGATAATAAAAAAGTCCCCCTCGTTTTTCCCAATTTGCAGGCACTATTACTTACTATTAATTAACTATACAGGCACTATTAATTAACTATACAGCTTATGCCACTCTCGAAACTGAGACGAATCTAAAGATACATCACATGTCACAATCCTTCAAGCCGTTTAGGCTGTACAGGAAAGGACAAACATACATAACCACAAAAAAACATTGGCCTCCTTTTGACGTAGTCGGGTAGTAAACCCTTAATTTAAGTTTCGTATAATAAAATATCCTCATAAGTCAAACATGCAGCGTCTACTAGTTTATTCCATTGTCAAGTGCAGTTGTCTGCTCAGCAGCTTGCAAGATTGAATTACTTTAAAGTATTCGCAGTCGGAATGGAATAATGAAGTTGGCGAAACACACGAGTATACCAAACTTCTAACTAAGGCAAGTTTTCATATGAATCATGAAGCAAGTACGCTTTATGTATAGTTTGTTTCACTTAAAACGTTAAGACGCATTTTGGCGTGTATAAATCTCTTTATTTTATTTTATAAGAATGAAATAGCAAACGAGCATGCAGTCCACTTGATGGTAAGTGGTAACTGCCGCCCATGGACATCTGTAAGCAACTTCATATAGATAAGGGTATACCTATACTTGTAACATTGCTTCTGTGGCTGACAAGATTGTAACGCTTAGAAGTTTATGCATCTCAATTAATGTATCGCTCCTTTGCATGATTAACAACGTAAGGTGAAAATAAATAAAGTTAAAATAATAAAAAATAAGGCCTTCAACTATAGTAAAGTTAGAGCACATTTTCAATTCCATTTTAATTTAATAAGATTTAATTTAATAATTCAATAAAAGTAAATATTTAAATTAAAATTAATAAATTTTGAATTGTAAGATTGTTCACACGACGTAGCGATATAAGCTGTTTAATACACAGCAAAGCCGAACTCAAGAACGAGTAGACAAAACTTATTAGGATAACCGGGGACCCTCGATACATATCTTAAAATATGTATTTTAGTTTTAGGAGTTTCGAAGTGTCTACTATTACGAAGAATAACTCTGTGGTTCCCTAATCGTATTAAGTCGTATGTTTTGTCCTTCCATACACATACATGTTTGGTATAGTTTCAATTGGAGGGTGTGGATGCAAGTTGCCGTGTATACATGACCATCGTATTCCTCAAGAGCAGTAACGCATTTGTAATTAGCACATGTGCACCCTACACTGAGGTAGGGTTACCAACATTTTGTCAAAGAAATATAGTATTTTTCCAAATAAAATATAGTACACATAATTTTTATTAATTAAAGTAAATTGTTTCAATTTAAAACTTGTATGATAAAAACATAAATAGGATTTATAATACAATACAATATAACACATATACTATTTTATGGACAAAACATAACATGTAGACAAATAATTTCAATAAATGTATACTTCTTATATTTTTGAAGTGACATGCTTGTTTTAAAATTAATGTAAAGACGCGTTCGTAAAATTTGAAATTGGAACCGATGGATTTATTTGTTAGATTTCGATGTGGAAAATGTAGTATTTTTGCATTATTTGTCCAATAGTATATAGAACTCAGGCCCGAAATAGACCCTATTTCGGCCATCATATCACAGTATTTGCAAAGTATGACCGAAAATGAAAAAAAAAACGTGGACTGCACTTTGCTATGTAGTACAAAAAATAAGCAATGATTGTTTCGAGAAAACAAGATAACCCCGGTTCTTTATAAAGATGGTCACAGAAGCTCATGGGCGGCAGTAACAATCAAACAGTATGCTCGTTTGCCACTTTATTCTTAGAAAATGTATGTGTGTGATATCACACATAGCAGAAGTGAGATAAACATAAAAAAAATCTAGTAATTAAATATATCTAGGCAGTGATAGCCTAATGGTTGACACCCGGCTTCATGGACCTTTAAGAAAAAAAACATTCGAACAGTAAACTTTTACAATTATTTATTTTGCAAGACAATTAGTGACATTTAGTGCACAGTTAAAGACCTACCAAGTAGCATGCGATAAAGCTAGCAGCAAATTTCTTAAAGCCACATTAAATACCACCGTGGCCTAAAGATACACTTTCGGACCGAACTTGCCTATCATTCGTCGGATCGGGATATCGAACTCAGCCCCAACGAAAGACAAATATTTATGATTTTGTGCAGTTTTTATATAATACAAATGTGACTCATAACAGAAAAATGTGACGCGTTACAGAAAAATGTGACGCCAAATTTCTCTCATACGTCGAAAAAGAAGTTTCATTTCAAAAAGTCGTATCTCTGAACTGATAACACTGTACTATACTTAAAACTTCACGCTTTTAAAAATTTACCCGTTTCCAAGTTTACAATTGAGGTGAGTTCAAGTATAAACACAGCTTCCAAGAAGTTTTGAACATTATCACCAAACAGATACGGTTGAACTTGCTTTCAGTGCAATTCCCTTAAGTCTCGGACGTGTTGGGACATGTCCGAGCTTGTTTACGTGACGTCGGAGATAAGTTGGGTGTCGTATCTCTTTGCTGTTAATTTTATAAGATTTTCACCCCTTTTCTCGCCGTTTTACTGGAAGGTAAACGTAAGTTAACGTGTATTTGCTGGACGAGTTTCTCCTGTTGTCTATGTTACAGTGCTTTTAGCTTATTTAACTGGTCCGTTTATAAGCTTTATCGCTATTTAAAGATGGCGAAAATTTTTTGGTGACGTCACTACACCCTTTGGTTTCAGACTTATTTCCATTTCCATTTAAAATAAAAAGAGAACGCTAAAAATAGCAAACTTTTGATGTACCTGTATGAAATCAAAAGGTTGTTATTACTTTTATATACCTCAAATGGTTAGCTAGTAAAACCTAATGTTTTTGTCACCTAGCAGGACTACGTGTACAATCCTTGTGCTTATACTTCGGAGTCCTATCCGTAGTAGCTGACAGGTAGAACTCTAGACATCTCTGGGGTTGAATATATATCCAAGGACAGCAGTGGCCACTTATTATCAGGCGAACTGCATGATCTTATGCTAATTCCACAATGTAAAGGAAGAAAAAAAAAACGTAAATAAGTACCATGCGGGCAGCATATATATTTTTTTTATCTGTTTGACATAGCAAACGAGCATGCAGTTCACCTGATGGTATGTGATTACTGCCACCCATGGACATCTGTAAGCATGAGATGCGTTGCTACTCCCGAGAATTGAGATGTTCGCCTCATATATAAGTGAGCCGGTAACCACACCCGTCCAACGAAACGCAAGAACTGCTTCACGCTAGAAATAGGTGTGGCGGTGGTACCTCCCCCGTCGAACTACACTGGTTCTACCACCTTTAAATAGGTACCTAAATAACTGTACAAATCATCCATTTTTTCGAAATTACTAAGCAAATACGGGTCGGTATTAGCATGAACATAAATAGAAAAGCAATACACATGTTCTGGTTTCGTCTTCCCAAATCTTTTTGACAGAACTCGAAGGCGTAGGGTGATTGATGGCTGAATATCAGGGATGTTATGGATATAAAATTTCGGATTGATACGGACGAGGATATAGGAATAATAAAAATAGGAACATCGTCAAAAACATTAAAAGAAAAACACGACTGCTTAAAATGAAATTTCTACTCATAATGATATCTATATTTTTCATTTAACGTTTGTAACTTTTTATATGAGTTTTTGTCAAAATAGTCAAGTAAAAGTATAATAATGTCTATTTAGTAGCTTTCATTTGATACTCATATTGTCGTAATAGTAAATAAAATCGTCCCTACCCCCCTTTTTCCTCTATTTCCAGGCGCCAGGCGCCAGATAAATATTACCCTCCTCCTAACGCAGTCGGGTAATTATACCGGTAATTATACGCAGTCTAATTATATCGGTTTTGGTTACGGTTACGGATATGTAATTATTTCGGATTATCCGTTAATTTCGGATCGTTTCGGTTACGGATATTATATTTTAAAGGAATTTTAAAAATTAAATACAAATAGGTAATAAGTTGGTTTTATTTCTATGCTATAATTTGCTATTAGGCTATTTGCTTACATTATTATTAGCTACTCAATTTTAAGTTTTATTCACTAACAGTAATAAAACATGTCTCGAAACATTCGAATTTATCCGAAACATTTTTATTGGTGATGGATATTCTTTTATTTCGGGTATCCGATAGTTTCGGTTACGGATACGGAGCTCCATAACATCCCTCAATATTATATTTTTGCGTATTCCGCAATAACTGTAGCTGCGTGGGAATTTTTGATTTATGTCGTCATATGACCACGCACTTGAAAAACGTTTAATATTTTGATATTTCTTGTATTACGCACACGTAATCTATTAGTGTAGCTTATTATTTTATTTTACTAGGCAAATAAACAATGGTCTTAATACTAAGACTTCATACAAATAGGTGATTCATAAATGTTTACAGGTACTGTTTACATACTAACAGCAGCATAGTTAAATGCTAAAAGAAAAATGAGGATAAGGTTCACAATGAGGTATTGCCTAGTCAATGCCTTACACTCCTTTTAAATTTACCTATGGTAAAGCAGAATGATCACACAACCATTGTAATAAACGAAGATTACATTTTTTTTGTTCTCGAGGGGGCAACCTTCAAAAGGTAAACGACGCCGTGGGAGCGACCCGGAGTTGTGCGGGATTGTTACCGCACTAAAACCACTGTGGCCGTCCGTAGCGCTATGTGGAGGACTCCGGGAACTCCAAGGGAACACAACCTGAGTCCTCCAAGCCCCTTACAGGCTCTGATGCGGCGAGCATTAGCGCTTACCGTATCTTCTAACGCTTACGCGCGTTTGGCTGGACGGTTCGAGCTACCACACTTGCCGACCACAATCCCAGAAACTCTTTTAGTCGCCTATTACGACAGGCAGAAGATACCGTAGCCCTAATCAAGTCCCGGTACTACTGGGACAAAACCAAGAGTACCTAAGTAACTATGCGTTTACAACCGTTTCCTTATTAAAATATTTAGGATCCAATTCATGGACATGTTTGTCGTTCGCCTTAACAAAGGATTCATCGCGAAACTCCAGCAAAAATTTATTGTAGACGGCTTTTAAGGGACCCTAGTGCATACTGTAAGCCTAGTGCTCTGAGCAGTATCCATTGTGACATGTCTATAGGTAGTCTATTGTTGCGGTTATAATGCACGTTTTACGTGGAACTACTAGAAGCGAGCGCTGTACTTTGTTTGAATAGCATATGCGCGCGGCTTTACTCCCTACGTGAAGTTTCAAATACTCAAGTATTCAATAACCAGTTTTTTTATCTGGATAGTAAGTTGCAGTGTGTAAGTGTTCATTATTAAAATCTATTCTCTATTCCCTTTTGTTTCTCAATTTTATTACATTATATTTTAATTTTAGCAACATACAGATTTTTTATGTATTTTTCATCTGCGCATTCACTTTCAAGTTATTTGTCAAACACGTATGATACGAAAAATGAGGCTTTGTTGACTATCCTTTAAACCATTTTTGACCATTATATTTGACATTAATGACATTACGTATTTTTAACCGACTTCTCAAAGGAAGAGAGGTTATCCATTCGTCGTCTATATTTTTAAATTGTCCGTAGACAATACTAATATTATAAATACAAAAGGTTGTGAGGAATAGATGTTTGTTACTCAATCACACCAGAACGGCTGAATAGGTCTGAAACGAATTTGGCTCGGAGATAGGCTATAGTCTGGAGTATCTTAGAGTATCCTTCATTTACTGCTCAGGATTTTACAATTTAACTAAAGATATGTGCTACTTTTTTGTATTATATACTTTTATGTCAGTCTCCTGTTCGTTCAAATTGTTGTAAGATGTAAAAAAATTGGTTTCAGTTTTTTAAATGCGGACAAGACAGGCCTAGCCTACAGGCCTACTGGCCTACAGGCCCAGATATCATATAAACAAACGACATTAACCTGCAAAATGTCATTACAGTCAGTAAGTATTAAATTAACTTTTCATGCGCGCATACATTTATTGAATTGCCTTATCTTGGTATAAGAAAATATCCACATCCAGTAGTATTTACGGGATACAAACAAAGCCTCTATTTAATCATATGGCAAAATAAAGATTACAAAAGACTAATTTACAATTTTATAACTATTATAAACTTTTCATTGTAGGTTAATGATATGTCTATAATATATTTTGTAAGAATTATCAAGTAATTTAAGTACCGTATTACAGAAACGCCACTCAACAAAACCACCTCTAATTCGTATAAATGACTTTTTAATCGCAGGATCGGATTTACAATTGGCTTGTTACGAAATGTTTGAGGTTTGACAACCAAAAGAAATAACCATCAGTCACGCTTCTTGATGGCAACACGTACCTCATATGTTCTAAACATTTGCTCAATCGTTTTTGTGTTCTAAAGGTCAAAATGAGTACGTTTATATAGATGAAAATTATTAGTGTTCACAGCCGGTGTTCACACGAAATAAATGTTATTTTTTACTTATCCATGTAGCAATATTTCTATGCAGATGAGTAAAGAGATTACTCGGAGTGTTTTTTATCTTGCATTATCAAAAACGTGCCGCTATATCACAATAAATTTGAGAAATTCATGAATTTTGTGCATTTCTTTAAATGTGGAGATATCCTCATAGATTCCCTTGGTTCAGGGAAACAACAGGAGTATGCCGAAATATTACGACGAAAACTGACAATCGTCGCCGAGATAATAATTTTTGTCTCTTGCCCGATCCTACTCTTATAACTCCCATGGCAAGCATTTCTCATCCCGCGTGCACCCAAGTCAAAATGAGATAATTTCATACAGTGTAGTTCTCTCTTTGTAGTTCGTCTTCAGAAGCACTACTGGCACACCTATTTTGTCTAATAACAGCAGTATTTTGCATGAGGGGAGATAAGGGTAAGGGGGGGAAAAGTCAGTTGGCAAGTCAGAGTACCGTATTGCCTACACCACCACTGCTAGAATATCAGACGACTTCCGGCCGGAGCTAGATGCGCCATATGTAGGTTCAGAACTTGAATAACCCTGACATATCAGTATATGTATAAACGTACCCTGTACGTTGTAACCAGTGCAGCGCTATAAACACATAGTAATAAATAAATTAATTAGTTATAGTTTGCAAGTTAACAATTCAATTATGGAGTGTGGAATGTGTAAATAGTATGTTCTGTAAATATAAAATAAACATTATTTATTTATAGGGCTATTGCACTACTAGTGTTGTATATAAACTGTGGTTCTTCGATACATAGTTTAATAATAATAAGATTATGTAACTACGTCCTACCGTTATCAGATTTAACGTAGGTATCTTAATTATGTTTCGAATTTAAGATGTATGTTGAAATTGGAAAATCCCGACAAAATCAATGCAGCCGTTTCGAGCCCAGTTAGCAGTTTCGGCGATAAAAAGAAGAATTCATCATCGGTATTATTCTGCCGCAAATTTTAAGTTATTTGAAAGTGATAGAATTTTCAAATCTCTTTTAAAAATCTTTACTTTGAAATAATAATCTGGAGCATTATGGCTTTAAGTGTCACTTAATTAATGTGTGCGAAATTACACAATTTAATATTTTTAACTGATTAATTTGATAGATAATATACAAAAGGACTAGCTCGGAAGGGCTTAGATAAATAGTTGAATTTGGTGTCAGACATTGGTTTCAGAAATGTCGCATCTTGTAATATTTCGAAAGAGGAAAACTGCAAAAAAAATTGAAACTCTAAATCCACTGTATTCGTCAAGTGTTACATAGCCAGTGTTGAAATTTATAATTGTTATGATTAGAATTGACAGTTAAGTCATAATTTGTTTTATGATAAATAAATCCAATCATCATAAGTTTACAATTATTGTAATAGGCAAGACAAGTATCTTTACCGACTACATACATTACCTGATTCATAAGTAAAAGAGAAAAATGGAAGAATCTGAAGCATTAAATCAGTTAAAGCTACGACTGTTAAGTTTACAAGAGCCCAAGAGGAAGCAGCGATAACAATACACATTAATAACATGCGGACAGAATTAATAATGTTCAAGAATTTTGTAAAGCACAAAAGGATTAAGTTTAAAATCCTTTTATGGAAATTGGACATTGAAATTTATCGGAAACAACATAAAATAGTATATAAGGATAACTAAAAAGGTACAAATAATAATTTAAGGATACAAACCAATACATGACCTGGCCTTGCGTGACATGCGACAATACGGAGAGACAAGATAAAGTATTTATTAAAATCAGTGATATGCACTTAACATGTAAGCGCAGGTAAGCATTGCCTATAAAATAAATAAAAGCAAATTGGTAGAACCAAGTAAAAGTGCGAATTTTCACTTTCCTCATGTTGTATAACATTTTATAGTTATAGTGACGATGAAAGCGTACAAGTTATATCTCGGAAACGACTCTATCGGTTTCCGAATTTTTTCAAAATTTTGAACTATAATGACGACCCGCGTGGCGGCGCGGTCACTATACCGGACTGACGCGCAGTGGATCCCGGGTTCGATTCCCGGCCAGACAGAAATATGAATGATGAGTTTAGATTTCTGTTCTGGG
>DWNE01009254.1:0-11012 GCA_018249875.1 Cecropterus toxeus | reverse complement strand
ATATTGTTTAAACTTATACACTGTAGATGCATTGTGGGAATAAATGTTTTAAGTAAAGGTTGTAGGTTGAAGATAGTTTTATATATATACAGGTACTTGTCCTTCGCACCGATGAAATTTACTAGGGGAACATGCATTTTATTTATGTGAGATATTTACGGGAGAAGAAATCCGTTCGCATTTCTCCCAATGACATAGTCATCCGTCGGGCTTGGCCCTAACCTTTCCAACAATACACATTGGTCCAGCTTGGTGATACGCTCCATGCCAGCTTCAATTTTAGGGCAAGTTCATGCTGATGGGATAAAGAAAACAGCAGCTTTCAGGTCACGCAGTGCGTATAGAGAAATATGTTTGCGTCGGTGCAGAGATATGTAGCGACGCGTACGACAAATATGTAGCGATTTTTTTTGGTTATACTTTCTAGACTTTGAGTAAAATACATTTTGCATATAAAATGCCAAAAGTCAGAAACATATTTATTTAAATTGTCGTCAACCCGTTATTGTACTAATGCAAGAACAGGATGATCTCCCAGAATGAGAAACTTCGGACCATAGTCCACCCCGCTGGCCAAGTAAGAATTGGTAAACTTAACAAACCCTTGAGAACTTCCTTTAGCGAACTCTTAGGAGTTTAATCATGATGTTTTCCAGCGCCGTAAGCAGTGATAGTAATTAATTACTAAAATGCACATATATTAAAAAAAAACAATGGTGCCTGAGGTTCACTCCTCGGACCCTCGATTGACAGGCTAAGTTTCAAAGATTAGGGTATCAGTATTCAAGACTAATAATAATAGTCAAATAGTCATACATCTTCGCAAAGAACATGTTACTTTTAAAACACATGCTGTTAGAAAAGTACATGTTACTTTCAACTAAACAAAAGCAATACTGCTACAAACCAAAAACTATAGTGGTGTTGAAGTCATGATCTAAGACTTCGACTATTTTTAGAAGTGCCTATTATCACCGGATCTCGAGAGTTCTTTAAGTAATTTCAATCGAGATCATACGATAAAACTTTTAATGTAATGGTTGTGACTTAGGGCTTTGATCTATACTACATTATTTATAAAATTCATTCACAATGTACCATGACACAATTAGTTGTTATCGATTTAATAAATACCTATCTATTCATCTTATGGTCATTTTATTACACTAGTTTTGATTACTATTTAAAAAAAGATAACTATTATTATATAACTATTATATAACTATTATAGTTGTAACGTAGTGTTATTTATTATAGCTTAGAAGTACTTGTCTTATCCTGCCGAGAAGTAAGCCTCGTAAATTTGTACGATGCTTATCGTAGATTTCAACGACACGACGTCAAATCATGAAACGACACCGCGTCGTGGTACGACGCGACGTCGTGTCGTGTTTATGTCCGAGCCCTTAGTCTTGAAAAGCACTATTCTTCCCGTAAATCTCATAGGAGATGACTAAGGGCAAAATCTAGATGATGAGTTACCAATACACATGCCAGGCTTGGTGACTATTTTCAAAAGCCCAATTATGCAAAACCTATATATAACAGTGGAACTCAAGCATTAGAAGCATAGAATTTACACTCTCCATACAACCTTTCTAACCAGAACACCGAACTGTTGTAATAAGGCTGATATTGGTGTGGTAAAGGCACTAAGACTAATTGTTGTGACTATTAAGCTGTTAAATGTAGAGGATGATCTGAGATGGAAGACGGAGAAGAGCCTGAAGGGCACCACGCTAGGGAAGCACCGGTGAGTTTCATCTGAGATCCCGGATTTTCCCTATATGCACATTGCGGTCTCCGAGAGGGTCTTAGTGAGTAAAAATCTCACAGAACTCTACTTTTTTCCCAAAAAGGTGGGGTATCTTTTGAAGATTTCCCCCTGAAACAAAAAACAAGGTATGGTAAAGGCTGAGGAGTAAAATCTCAAATTTTATTCCTGAGCCTTTATCACACCTATTGCACCACAACAATGTGGATTTTACCACCGTAAAAGTCATTTTAAAATTGTAAACTAAAAGCAGGTATTGCAACTTCTATTAGATATTAAAATCAAAATCACAATGTATATTTGCTTCAGTCTCCAGTAAGTCCTGTCAAACGCGTGTTATTACAAAAATAACCACATACGTCTTTACAAACAGTCTTCACACCTAAGCGCAGTACATTGTAAAGCAAATTGTTTTCGGAACGACACATCTATACAACTAACACCTATAGACAGAGGGACCGCTTTCAGTTTCGGCCAAGTATTGAAATACTGGCTGATGTTTAGAATATCAGTTGCAGAATTGAAACCATCAATCACGATCGTGAACTATACTCATTTTTACCTCACTGAAGAAGGAGAAAGACTCAGAAAGCGGGATGATATTTTTTGTGCGTGTATATGTATGTTTGTATATATGTATGTCCACTTTTTTGGCACGCGCTACAGCCCGAACGGATTGACAGATTGTGACATATGATATATCATTAAAATTATTTCAGCTTGCAGAGCAAAATAGGGAAAAAGACTGGAAGGGACGACTTCTTATTTATTATTACAATAAGGGTATGAAATAAAAGCTAGTGAATAGACCATTCCAAAAACGTATGTATTACAATACATTTATGGTACTATTTACGATGAAAATTTGAATAATGAACTGATACTAAGCAGTCAATCGTTTTCAAGCAGTCAGGTTTTTAGTTTTAATATTTTAACAATGTTACTTGTTACAAATCGAAAGCACATGGAGGCTATTCCTAGTCGTCTATCAAGTAATTCAGCTATTACAGTCATATATCTGTTTTCTAATAAAAGCTGAACTTCCCTAAGTTTAATAAAATGTAGATTTCTGTTCGTATCACACTGGAGTAACAGGCCGGTGTATACTCCAAACCTCACAAATATAAAGAAGAACTCAAATCCAATACATTATTTTAAATCGACATCCACTGCACGAAAAACATTACGAGCTCTTGGACTAAGAGTCGGCCGCCGATGATTGAGCCATCACTGCCGCAAATTCAGCTGCTTTACGCACTTAACCATCATAAAAATACACTCGACTAACTACAAAAAAGCCTTATTACTAAATAAATAAGGCTCTAAATCAAAAGAAAATCATTTTACAAGCCGCACGAGTAAATGCTTACTCTAAAGTATGTTGTAACTCAAATACAGTCGGAACTATTATTTGTTGCGGTTCAAATACATTGTATTGTAAGTTAAAAGCTTTCAGTTTTGTTTGAAATAAGAAAGTTTACGTGTTATTGGAATGAGAAAATTGGTTTTTATTTAATGGATGGACCGTTCAGCTTTGTGTTGTGAATGTAGGTATAAGTTTTGTAATGGGTAGACAGAAGAATTTGTTTATAATACAGAAGTTGTAGTTGCAGTCCACGCAACAAAATTTTTTAACATAAAATATAACCGACTTCCATGCCACAAAAAAGTAAAAAATAATTAAAATATATATTGGTTTAGTACATAAACAGTACATAGTACATAGTCCCGAAGTCGGCGCTCAACAGACTTCGCTGAATCATGTCGGCGAAATTATGTTCTACGAGTATATGAGCGCCGACTTCGGAACTATGTACTATGTACTGTTTATGTACTAAATCTTTCTGATTTATTACACGTAATCTAATTCAATCTATAGAGAAACAAAATTTATCTACGCATATTTTAAAAATATCCAGTATCTTAATATAAAAGACAAAATATCGGTACTCTATTTTCCCCCAAAATTGCGTTTCAACTGAAACGTAATGTTTAAGTTATAGGTATGTGTTAATACAAATTATTTACACCAAGCAGATAATAAATCAAAAATTATCTATCCTTCAGGTTAAAACAACCAAGATACAGTGTCTTGGTGAAAACCCAGCTTATATAATCATCTGCACATCTCTCGACAGTAAATATCCGGAGAGAGACCGTGCTAAACCCACTTTATGGCACACCTCTTTATCATTATCATCACTTTCACAAAAAACCTCTTGAAAATAAGGTGAGAGCCTACCTGATTATACCTAAGTATAAGCAAACCCGCTTATAAGAAACTAATAAGCAGAAGGTTGGGCCGATACGACACATAACCTATACTGTAAATTAATCAGCTAGATGGCACTACGTAAAAACGATAGTGAACCAACTGAAAAACGGAGTTTAAATCAAAAAGCATACATTACGGACATAGTTAATGACCACTCAGCCTTAATACTGATATAAAGTCGCATTCTTCAATAAATCGAAGTAAAACAACGCGCCGATGAAGACATTAAATTGAAAATCATCAGCGCACTTACCGCGCGGTAATAACGTGGCTTTTATTACCTTGATATATTGCCTGTACAAATCGTGATTACGCTAGTGAAAATGTCGTTTCAACAAAACACTGTATTAAAAAAATGAATAATGACTTCTTTGCCGACATCGTCATTATAAGCGGAGTCACCGGCTCGCTCGGAAAGATTCCTATCTGACTTCACTCTGAGACGCAGCTCTATTAACAACTTTAACGTGACCGTGTTAAAGTTAAAAATGCAACCCGGGAACTAAGATACAATTTGTTGGAAAGTAAATTTTGAGCGGCAGAAGTTTAAGTCCCATTTCAGTCGTGTGCACATACGCCGCAGACGGCAAAGTCTATTCAGAATTTCCTCATGATTGTGGCATAGCGAATCGGATTGACAGCTAAGAAGGTTATTATTATCACATTTTACTTAGAGTACATGCATTTACATAAAATAACGCGATGTAATTTCTGTGAGTGTTTATGTAGGATTGACACGAGGCGAGGTTTTGCTTACTTTCAACGAGCGCAAATGTTTTGGAAGACGCTGCAGAGAAATTTACCTAAAGACCGTTATAAACCACAGATTGTAGTTTTCTATTTTGACTCTATATTTTAAAACAAACTAAGGTTATCTCTAAGTTACTTCAAAAGGAAGACGCTTTCTACACTCAAAGCCCCACACTAGGATTATCTCCTGTGTCGTGGGTGCCATGGACATACAAAGATGAATACACAAACACCCAGACCCAGAACAGAAATCTAAACTCATCATTCAGATACCTGCCTGGCCAGGGATCGAACCCGGAACCTACTGCGCGTTACATCGGTATGGTAACCGCTCGGCCACGCGGGTCGTCAAACGCAAAACTGCCTCTTTAATATAACGAAAAGTAAAGAAATCCATATTAAGTTAATCCTTAGAATTAAGAAACAATGGACAGCAACGCAAGTATTAGAGACTTCATGTAAGATTACTTCTCTTTAGGATCAAATGTCCATGCGAGTAGTTACTTAACTCATCGACTACACGGTCATTTAGATACTAAGGTCTATTACCTACACGAAAAGCTTTATTTATAAATAAGTAAGCAGACACAACAAATCAGTAGAAATCTTTACCTATACCTTTTTATTTATCTTGACATCCGGTGTTTTTTTTGTCCCTTATCTTTGTTATTTATATTATTGATGAAAAAAATAAAATTTAAGATAACATATGATTACAGAGTGAACACATATCGGGAAGGTATCCCGTGTCTATTTCTCCCTAATAACAGCAGTATTAAGCGTTGTTCCGGTCTAGAGGTCAATATAGTTTTCCGAGGCGCCCCAATATACATAGTTATCAGTGGCGAATTTCATGTCAGACTTTCATCTCATCTGAGGTTGATGTCCATCTGGGCAATCGCCACTTGGCTTTAAATTGAGTGCATGATAATTTGCTACTTCCATATTATAAATAAAACACAGTAATATACCCTTCAAATGCGGTGCAAATATTGCATTAAACAGAAATATTCATGGCAATATTTTCTACGAACCACGAAGATCCATTATAACCATACAATGCAAACGACGCTAAATTTCAAACTTTATCAATATAAGCAAGACGCAAAGCGTGACTAACTCCTATAATAATATTTGACTGTACTTTTTGTGCCGTACCAAATTGTCCATTAAATTATTTGTGTACAAACAGTTTCAATTTGCTACTGACATATAACATAAGAAGCTTTTTAAAATATTGAAAGTATGTAGAATGATAGAAAGAAAGTATGATACAATATTTATTTAAGAAAGTAAATTGATTTCTTTCTATTATAAAATTAAAACAGCAAACAAGCATGCAGTGTAATTGATGGTAGTTGGGTCACTGGCGCTCATGAATACCTGTAAGCTACTCCATATGAAACAGGGGTTCTATCTGAAGTCAATCACAGATGCGTTGCTACTCCCGTGGAGTAACATGGTCGCCTCATAATAAGGTAAGCAGATAGTGATATTGATCTTAACTATTAGTTTGAAATACAACTTATGCAAGTAATACTAATAATAAAGAGTAAAATTAAATGTCCATGTTGGAACAACGCTTACACGTCGTCCAATGGGCATGATAACAGATTTTGAAATTCCTCTACACGTACGTAGTACGTACATGCCTACTCGTATCTATTTTGTCTAAAAGTACTCATTACATATTCATCATTATGTAATGAGTTATATGTAGAATTCACTATTATATAATATTTTTTATAAAAAACGAATTGGTTCTCTTTGGTTATAATTTTACAAAATTTTGCTTACCATCAGGAGAACTGTATTGCTACTTCAATATTATAAAAAAAACATAAACAAAGATTGTTTGAGGAAACAAAACTCGTTCTAAGGGCATTGATACACTAACGAATTGATATAGCGATCAGTAGCCCACAAACGCTTGTGCAACGGAAGGTTATCCGAACTAACCAGCCATCAAGCATTGTTCGTTAAACCTTCATATATAATTAAGGAGGCGAGCTGGCTACACTAAAACACATAAATCATAATAATTTAAGACGAGTCGGCCCTTTCCAGGCCGCCGCCTTTACGTTTTTTCCTGAGTTACGATCGTCTGCACATCTGCGCCTTTAACCCGAAATGGCTTGGAAATTGACAGCTTTATAAATATAAGAAAGAAAGAAACAACGCTGCTTATGAATGCGATCGGTATGGTCAGCTGTAAATAAGATATCCAGACGGGGAGGCGAGTTCATTTCTTACACTCCCATTTGTCTATTTTACTTATTATTTGGTGAAAATATTAGCACAGTAAGTCATTCCGTAGAAGGATTTAGCCTATTACGTTTTATTATTTTAGATGTAGCAATATTAGGTCCTTATGATATATAATATATAGGTAGTGGTTGCTATTAACCTTTAATATGTCTTATATATGTACCTTATAAAGCGTATGAGTTTCGATTCTAGACGCACATTAAGCACCCCACTTCCATCCGCGCTTTAGAAAAAAAACATAATGTAAGTAAGGTACCTACTTCTTGCTTACAATACTCGCTTTTAAAATATACTTAGAGTCAATTATTAAAATTTCTTACTTTGTAGAACTCAATGCTTTATTTTTATCAGGCTGGAGTAGCAAACGAGCATCAGGTCCACCTGATGGTAAGTGGTTACCGCCGTCCATGGACATCTGTAAGCACCTTCATACAACTTCATACATACATCATCTTACATATCAGAAGGCGATAGATACGTTGCTACTCCCGAGGACTAGGATGTTAGTTTCAAATACAAGTGAGCCGGTAACTCCACCACACCCTTTCACCGCTAAAACGCTAGAACTGCTTCACGCTAGAAATAGGTGTGGCGGTGGTACCTCTGCAGTCAAACTACACTGGCTCTACCATCTGCTATATTACCCGGTACCTACTTAAAACCATAACCAAACGCCATATCCACCGAATACCATTTATTTATTTTCGTAATCGAATTGACCGCATATCGATGGTCATAAAACCAAAATACTTTTACTAAACATTCCGGAACTATTCGAGGTATTTTCTAAACATTACTAATACCAACTTTATAATTAATTTGCATGAAGATTATCTGTAAGCCAAGTCAACGAGACATCTTAACAATTTCCATGAATATTATAAAACCCACAAAAATAACAATTTTAACATCGTCATGTTAATTCCTCTATACCAATAGGATTAAAGTTTTTAAATTAAATAAGATATATCTCTCAAATGCTAGAGGACAAGCGAGATTTATGGGCAATATAAAAACTGGCCCCATTGAGCTGATAGCCGAATTAATATTTATTCTGCGGCCTATTCAGACCTCAATAATTTATCATGTATTTAAACAAATAACTGAATTAACACTTTCTGATCGACTTTTATGAACACGTCTATCTTTTATGTTGAAATATTTGTATGTAACGTATTATGTAATAATTTATTACCAGCTGTATCGAACCAATATCTAGATTTAAATAATTGAATTGTATCTAGTCTACGAATGTTAATAAAGTCCAGTTTGTAATCTAACACATATTTGCACGAACAATATTCTGTCTGTGTATTTTAATAGTATTTTCGTAACATTTTCAACAATACTTTAAGGACATTACGGACTTACATACACAAAATATTTATCGTTCTGTTAACATATCGAATAATAAAACTACATACGAAATATTCCCACATAAGACCAGTTTTCCTCTTACTAAATATTAAGCATTATAGACAGAAGCTCAAGATTCACCTACCATAAGCTATACCTTTATAACAACTAAGTTTTCTATATCAAAACACACGTAATAAAATCACACATAACAGATTTACAAGATGTGATAAATACAACAAACAAACTCACATTGATAGGCTAGTATAAAAGAAATAAAAACGGTGCAACTTCTTATATTGAATAGACTGATTAATATATCACTTTCAATTCAGAATAAGGCGAGTTCAATCGAGCAGACATATTGGCCGAGTCACACCTTATAACATAATGTTAATGTTTTTATTATAATCGTTTGTTACATTAAGTATTACAAGTATTACAATCATTATTAAAAAGAAATCTTACTAATGTTATAAATGTGAAAGTTTGTGAGAATGTATGTGTGTTTTTCTTTTCACATAAAAGCTACTGGTCAGAGTTCTCTGAAATTTAGCGCACAGATTGCTTATGACGGATTAACATATAGAATAGTTACATACATGGTAAACGTTGCCGATGCGAGCGGAGCCGCGGGAATGATCTAGTCGTTATTAGAACAAGTTAAAATAATTTAATTACAATAAAAGTGCTACAGTACTTGCTAAAAAAAATAAACAAAATAAATAAAAAACGCCTTTTAATTCTTGCATCATTCATAGATAAATTACATTACTTACAAAATATACTTACATTAAAAATAAATCTACAAAGTTTGAAGTTTAAAGTGGGTCAAAATCGCGCCCAAAGAAGTCGGTTACAAACAAACATACAGGTGAAGATAATAGAACGCGTGTAAATTAAATAAATCAAAATTAAATTAACAATAATAAATATAAAAAATTACGATTAACATTAAAATTATAACATTAAAATATTATTATAGGTATTATATCTATTTATTTCTATTAAAAATTATTTGCCACAAAATACCAAATATTATTTGTGTACTACAAATTCTTTCAAATAGCGATTTTTTCCTTTAAATTTGATTAAGATAGGTGCCCGGTAATGTTTAAAAATTATGGACTTCATTGCTTTGGAAGTTATAGTAGTCGATAGGGCTTTATGGGTTGTTAGAAATCGTCCGACTGATGGACTGGCCACCAACCTTACTTAATCAACTTCATCTCTTACGCATTGAGGCGTAGTCGAGTATACTCTTGGATTCTCTCAGTTGTATATTCCCTACAACACATTTCCAGGTCTCTAGACTTCATTAAGTAGAAAAGACTCTCCAAAAAGGCCTAATATCGGAAAATAAGTTGTACCTACGCATACCTACTTAGACAGGATAAATTAAACTCAATAAAATGATTATAGTTTTTTAATTTACATTCATAAATAAATAATTAATTGGACATTTACGACATTCCAATAACACTTTATGACGCCTATTTTATAATATATCGTAATATTAAATAACAAATCGAACTATAGCAAAACACTTTTAATTAGGTCGTGAGGTATAACTATAAATATGTCATAAAAATATTCAATTACGTCTTATACTTAATTTGAATATTTATGAAAAAAATATTAAGAAACATGCCCTGTATAGTAAACATGGGACGATCGTTAGGAAGTAGCGTTCTTTGCTGCTAGTTAAGTTTTGCTTTGTTAAGTTCTTACAATAATTAATAATTAATAATTTGTGGTTTCCATGTTTAGTGATAGTCAGATGGTTGAAACTCGGCCTCTCAATCAAGGGTCCGAGGATCGAACCCAGGCACCAAAATTGTGTGCGTATTAGAAATTAATTATCGTTGCATTACGGTGAATGAAAACATCGTGAGGAAACCAGCACACCTGAGATTTATCTAAAAAAAGAGTTCTAAAAGGTGTGTGAAGTCTACCAATTTGCACTTGACCAGCGTGGTGGGCTATGGCCTAAAAGTCTCTCAATATGAGAGAAGATGCGTGCCCAGCAGTGGGACATTAATGGGTTCATGTGGTGCGCTCTTTAAATGACAAAAAGTTTTTGCTAGCATAAGACAATATGAGATTTGGACGGGGGGTGCGAGAGGATTTTATAAAGGGTGCTTTCGTCGATTGTATTTGCAAATTTTGCCATTTAATATTTACTTTAAATATCATTTTCTGTAGAAATGTCTGTCATATTTAAAAGTAACTATTAAAATGTATAAGTAGACACATAAATCAAGAATTCTGTTATGGCCTTTAGCAATTGGCAATTCCGGACAAATAGACAAATGTATTTTTGTAAATATACATGTAATAAATATAATATTTGGGATTAAACCGTCATTTATTCGTTAATCGCCCAAGGTTCTGAATTGATTGGGAAAACGTCACAAAATGTTAATGAGAGATTTGAGAATACAGAAAATCTGTAGAAGACACCAATTGACTACAAAAATATGTTATTTTAACTTATTTTTAACTTTGCGTTTGCAAATTTGTCGAAAAATGGTTAAATGACTGGAAGGTAAACGTTATAGTGGTATTAAAATTAAAAAAAATTAACAT
>DWNE01009253.1:0-11014 GCA_018249875.1 Cecropterus toxeus | reverse complement strand
CCACGACACAGGAGAAAATCCTAGTGTGGGGCTATGAGTGTAGAAAGCGTCTAGTACACCGGATAGAAGTGAAACTTAGTTATTTTAATATTTTTTTAAATAAAATATTAACATATTTCGCCAGGTGGTAGAACCAGTGTAGTTCGACCGTAGTGAACGTACCACTGCCACACTAATTTCTATCGTAAAACAACTCTTACGTTTCGGTGGAAGGGTGTGGTTGCCGGCTTCAGAAATACTAATCACACATAAAAAAAAACTGTTGCAGTATATTTACTTCACAAACAAACTTGCGTAACAGTTGCGATACGAGTATAACTAAAGACAAATAATTTAATAGGATAGGAATAATAGTGTCCATACATTAACGGAGTAGTTCTGACAGTCTTGGATAACATTATCAGTGTATTTGTAAGATTCGAAATAACTTTAACGGCCTGGAATAACTAAACCGAGAAACAACTGAACACTGTTTTGATTACATATTCAATGTCTGTCTCAACAAATAAGAATAATGTGAATTATACCTTATAATTATTTAGCCCGGGGACAGACTTGACGATTGTTTAAATTATTTTCGTAGGAAGATATTTAGATAAATACCTTTGCCGTGGTAAGCAGTAACAATATTTAATAAGTGGCTGTGTGTTCTTAGATGTCAATTATCAAAAATAGACCGGCCAAGTGCGAGTCGGATTTGCGTATGAAGGGTTCTGTACTATTATCTATAAAAACGGTAAAAATCACGTTTGTTGTATGGCGGTCTCACTTAAATATTAATTTAATTCTGTATTTAATTTTTATTTTAAAATAATTAGAAATACATTATTTGAGACAATTTTAATTGAATAGCTGTCACGGTTCATGAGATACAACCTGGTGATAGACAAACGGACAGACAGCGGAGTCCTAGGAATCCCGAGGAGTGTTCCGTGTTTACCTCTTGGGTGCGGATCCCTAAAAATAATAATATATCTCTATTACGGGTAGCTTTTTTTGTTCACAAACTTTTTTGTTTAAATGTTATACCTATAGGTATTCGTATTCAACTGAAAAACTCCTGAATAATTATTTTTACAAGAATTTTACATTCATATTTTTACACGAGATATTTATAAGAAAATAATTTAACGCAATTATTAAATATCGCGTGTCAACTTTAAAAGCGCGTGCAAGCATTGGGTAACCGCGTACACCCCAAAAACAAACGCAAAAGTCAATAAATTAAAACGGGAACACATGTAGCCCTGTCAGGACTGAACGATAACTTAGTAATTAAGAAAGGCATTAATCATGGATTGGAGACACGCCGCGTTTTCTATGCGTCTGATTGCGATTCTGACAAACTGCCGCGTGTCATGCGTTCTGGGGCGAGCTAGGATCGTTTTCGCGTCGATATCGAATCGTTAGGCCATCGTTAACCAGTCCTTTTGTTAACCTACTGAGTTTGGGCGACTTTTGATATCGAATCGTTGGGTCGTCTTCCACTGTCCTGTAACTGTTGACCCACCGAGCTTGTGAAATTTTTGATATTGAATAGTTGAGTGCTGAGCTCGAGTCGTCTCGAGTGAGAGGGATTTGGGCTGTAGAAAAGCGTAATAGACGCTTTTCAAGCGCGCATTGTTAAAAAAATGGACAAGTGACTGAAATCGTAAAGAAATGTGCTTTTTTGACAAAGGTCATTTTATGAAATGTATAAAAAAATTATAAATGACAATACAAAGAAAGGCAAAGGCATGTGTGATATGTGCTGTGATAATATTATTAGTTTCGCGATGATTCAATGTGGATATTTTTTCAGTTGTTAATAATCTGTTCCCAAATTTTTACGTAACTTTTTAAGCGCTTTCTTCTCGCAATAGTATTATTTTTCGATATTAAAAACCTGTATTTCAAAAAGTTTCTTAATCGACTTATCAAATAAAAGTATTTTTTGTCATTGCAAAAAATAACTTTTATGTTAGCAAAAGAAATAATCATATTTATTTCTTTTGTTTTAACGGAGTACATCTCATATCCTATCGTATTCTATTATATTTGTTAATAAGTAAAAGTATAACACGATAATAATCGCGCTAGCCCCACGAGCATATAAACCGTGGGTGCTCCGCCTTACAATCGAGGCCTGCGATTGTCCACGTAACAAATCCAGCATTGAATAGTTTATAATGAAGTAGGTGATATTTGCATTTTACTGTTCGATACGTTTCGGACACCTGCCGTTTATGTCCTGGTATGACAGCGGCGTTTGATTGGAGTTTAACTAAAAATAAAGTATGTTTAGCGCAATTACTTGTTTAGACTCAATTTAGGAGCTAGATTTAAATAATCAAAATTATTTTTTATCTAAACTGTACATGACTGTCGAATAGACTTCTGATTATTTTCTGATGATGATCGATCGATTGTTTTTACCATCTCTTAAAAAGGAGGTGATAATACGTTTGCCTTGAATATTTAGAATTTTTGATTAACGCCGATATATTGTAACACTTCGTTTGGAGTCACTTAAACTTCTACGTATTACCTCATTACTCGTTTTTATAAATTAGTAATTATCCTTTAATGAGGCTAGCATTGTAGATTGTGATCGATGCCCTCTTATTCAAAAGACGATGAGAACTAACAGAAAGATAGTAATGAATTAATTGTTTAATAAAGAATTTTACGAGTCATATATTTTTTCGTCAACAAAATTCGGCAAACTGTAAATAAGTTATACCAAAAGTCTTTGCCCGAAATAGAATACGGAAGCAAAATACAAAAACAATTAACTTATAAAATCACCAGTCCACTCACACACACAATCATTTGTAAACTCATAACGGAACCTTTGTCTCAATATCGCACAACATTCCCTTCATGAAAAATTAGGGCAACGTTCTCACCTCAAAGAAAAATCGGGAAGAATTGCCAAGATAATTCATTCACTTGACAGGACTCTTATTTCCATAACACAGAGTTAGTATTTGCTTGTGTTGGCACAAACATTGGTGGCAAATTAACATAAGGGAGTGGACGTGACATTTATTGTTTGACAAGCATCGATCTGCCCTTTGGTATGCGAGGCGTGAACCAGCCAAAGTTCATAAACGTATTTCTAAACCCCCGTAAGAAATTACAGGCTCATATGGAAATTCCAACGCAAATATCAAGTCAAAAGCCGGCATCATTGAAAGTTTTTGGATTTACATAAATTAAATGTGATTTGAATATATCCATCCATCCTTTTGAGATTTGTAAAACCTAATATTGTCCCACTGTTGGACACGGGTCTTCTCTCAGATTGAGAGAGTTTCAGCCTATAGTCCATCGGGCTGGCCAAGTGCAAATTGGTAGACTTTACACACCTTTGAGGACTTTTTTAACAGAACTCTCACATGTGTAGGTTCTCACAAGATGTTTTCCTTTACCGTAAAGCAATGATAATTAATTTCTAACATAGACATAATTTTAGAAAATTCCGTGGTTCGTGCCTGGGATTTGAAACTCAGACCCTCGACTGAGATGTAAACTTCCAAGCATGAGGCTATCACTGCTTTTGATATTTATTGTTGGAAATAGGCCACCGCTACGAATGAAATAGAATTCATCTTGTATCTCCTAGACCAAGAAGAGTTTAACCCGTAATTAACGTTGTTTATAAGTAATGAGAACAAAGTATAGCTTTTGTACGTACATGTCAATCAAATATATATGTATGTATGTTTGAAACATATTTTATAATTTCTTTTGGATAGTATATGAATTATGCAATAAGGTTACAATAACGAAATTTTTTACTAAAATATATCTATAACAATACTCAATTTAAAACTTCAATATAAGATATTAACATTTATAAAATATATATTAAAAATTTATTACTCTTACGTTAAAGAAAATTCCTTTCTTAATAACGATAATGGTTCTCATTAATTATAATGACTGCAGTATTAAGTTTATCAAAGACGACTTCGCGACATGTTACACTCATTCTAAGAACTTATGAATTTAATCCTTATATTGCCTTTATTGTATATTCTCATAATATTTTTAAAGTATTTTATTATATGTAAGCAATAAGTGTGAATCGAAATATTTTTTTATAGTTTAAATCATTCACTCATTCACTTACACTCTTATTCCCTCTAAGTATGCGTAAGGTTAAGTCTCGATGTAGTTTTGGGAATATTACATGCATTCAAGAGCTTTCCAAGAATTTTATAAGTAAGAAAGATACTTCATGATATTTTATTCCATTGTAAAAACAAGTAATATGTATTACATATATGACATAATTTCGAAATAAGTAAAGGTAAGTTAAGGTGACCTTAGGTACCTACCCAGTCCGTGGGCGACCATCATTTATTGACTATTTAGTATGATAAGCCTAAGTCAATTGAACAAAATCATTGTTAGTTATCATGAAAAATATTTCTTACATATTTTAAGTTTAAAAATCTTTTCACTCCACATTTTCCGGTACATCCGCACCTAATCTCTGCATCTAATTTACAAAACCGAATATTCCCAACAGAATCAGGTGTTCTCCACCCTCTAAACTTTTCGGAAATCGCTAAATCATCTCAATGAATGTCGAACGTGTGTGCCCGATGAGGTACTTCAGATCCCCTCAGGCATCGATTGTGTTAGATTGCACAATGGGTATTTTATGAAGCGCTTGGAAAATAGAAAAATAATGAAATATCTTCCCTTAAAATGCTGTGTGATGACAAACGTGAATCATTTACGCTTAAAGATTTGCATATGTATATATATAAAAATGATGAGCAGTGATAGCCTAATGGTTGAAATTCGGCCTCTCAATCGAGCTTTTTCTGAAATTATGTGCGTATTAGAATTTAATTATCACTGCTTTACGGTGCAGGAAAACATCGTGAGAAAACCTGCACATCTGAAAGTACTCATAAAAAAAAGTTTTCAAAGGTGTGTGAAGTCTACCAATTCGCACTTGGCCAGCGCGGTGGACTATGGCCTAAAACTCTCTCACTCTGAGAGAAGACCCGTGCCCAGCAGTGGGACAATAATAGGTTGACGAGAGATATATAATAAAAGGAATACTTCTGGCAATAATTTAATGTCTTTATTTCTGAACTAGCTAATCCGCTAACTACTCCGGTTATTCGCGCTTGAGTATCCTATAAATTAGTCTAGAATCTAGATCATAAATTTGGCACTGGCCAAATTTCAGCGAAATCGACTAGTATTTATTGCCTTAAAGACTAACCAACACATATACATCTTTACAAATTTTCGCATGTATAATATTAGTTTATTATCGTATGAAGATGCCGTCTCATATCAGGTCGGATCAGAAACGGGGAGCATCTGTAAGAAACTGCGAAAGACGGAAGTCGTTCGTTGGTCCCACAAGCAGTGCTATCCGAGGACTAACTGCTCGGCCACGAAACATTCCTTTAGTGCTGTAAGCGTCACCGTTGAGCGAATTATGGCTAATTTCGTAGCCTTATAAAATCAGACATATACATTTGTTTTATTTGTTCTTGTACGTATGTCTAGCTTGACAAGTTACATTCGCCACATGATTAATCAGCACATATGACCAGTTGGTACAACCAACGTAGTTTGGAGCAGTTCTCGTGTTTCTAGCCGTTTCAAAAATAATCTGATATTCTATTATTAATGGTCAAAATAGCCGAATTGTTACTAATTTTATAAAAGTTTAACTATGAAGTTAACAGTTTGTATAAGCTTCTTTCAGTTTACCTACGAAACCCAATATGTGCGTGTTTGACTCACATCAGACCAGGTTTTTTGTACAAAACTTTGAAAATACTGTCGGTGCCTACTTGGGATAATCGCCAATATGGATCCCTCTGTGTGCTAGCCCGGTTCGCACTTAGCCAGTGCTTTATACACAACTTTCAAACATTGGTGGTGCGTACTTGGCATTTATTCTAGCGACTTTCGGTATAAGAAATCAACATTATCATTAGACTAATACCTAATTTAGTACTAAATATTCTGAACCCACTTTAACTATGTCGGCCTTAGCACGTAGGCTATTTCTAACTAATCTTCTGAGATAGTAGTTCTTAATGGCTTAAGAAGCGTTGCATCTTGACTTCTAGACCAAATTGCAATTCTACTAACAATCCAGGAGCTTAGTATGGTTGTACTTTATTTTGGTTGAAGTATTTTTACAGAGAATTAAACTTTATGAACGGGTCAATTGTTTTGCTTTATAAAAGTTTTTTTGTTTAAAAGGTTGAGGGTGTGCTATGTTTAATTTGATTGTTAGATGTGGGTAGATTTGTACTTTTAAATTTTTTGTTATTATTAGATTGAAGTAGCAGATGAGAGTACGATGGTAAGTGGTCGATGCCTCTAATGAACCATTTACCTTCAAAGTTCGCGTAGAACAGGGTTTATGTATGAATTCTTCAACCAAAACGTAGGAATAGCATTGTTAGAAAATCTCATTAAAGAATGGTTTTTAAAGAAAAAAATAACAAGGCACATGTGTAAGCCCCAAAATTTGATTACCTACGTCAGAGAAGCAATTTATTAAAGAAAAACTCCTCGAAATTACACAGCACGCATTACCGTTCATAATCTTGTATCCGACATAATTTAACGGAAGAAACTCAGGAAAGAATCGCGAGGGACGCACAAACGCACATACCTACTTGTGTACATACATCTATACTTAGTAAGTTACACCCCAAATTAATAGCATCCTAACAAAAAATGCCCCCCTATCTTATGAGGGTGGAGTGGGGTTCATTTGCATATATGTCTCCCTGGCACCCTAAGGAGCGGGCGCGGATGTATTTTTAATTTCATTCTTATCCCTGTGCTTAAATCATGGACGCGGCCATGCGTGGTGGGGGGAACCCCCCACTGTGGCTGCTAGCTTGCGTCATACGTCGCTAACCGCGTACAGAGTAAAAAGAAAAGAAATCTTAATAAGTTTGTTAGGGTGCGTTGTGGTTATGTGGATATGTCCGTTTGGAAGACCGCCAGATTTTAGAAACTCCTTCCAATTTTTCTTTGATAATTGATTTCAGTGAGGTCCAGTGAGGACAGCGGGGAACACAATTCACGGATAATGAGAATGCTAATAAATTTAAGTTTTGGTTTTAATGTAATAAGGTATCCTCACTCGTCTGTAACACACTACACTGTTTAAAGGATTTAAATTTAAAAATAGTTTAAGTTTAAGGATTGAGTTGATACTGGTTGTAGGGATGATATTCTTCAAAAACAAAAACTATTATTCCGAAAGACTATTAGGAACCACGGCTGGGTAGTTGGCTGCCTGACATGCGTGTTGGTGAACGTAATGGGAGTTGATGTTACACAGGAAGACGCTGGTCCACATCCTGGATATTGTCCCTTAGTTATCATCTACGACATCCACGAGAAGAAAGAGAATGGTGTTGATAAACACCGAAATCACTCACTATAAGTTTTCGAAAAAATAATGTGCCAATTTACAAGCATAATCCAACGAAAAATAATTACAATTCCTATAAAAAATACTCTTTCTGTAATTAATTTTCAAAATCCTTTAATACCACCACAGCGTTAAAATATTCGGTAATAATTAACAATGCGTCTTATCCACATAAAACTCGCTAGAATTATAAGCAGCAACATAAAAAACAAGCGTCGTCATTTGGGCGGACAAATTTCGCGGAAGTTCTCCATTCTTCCTTACATCATGGTAATGTTACCCGGACCTACCCGGTCGTGTATGTCACTAACGGCTCTATGCAAATTAAGTTCCGTTTTGATTAATCTTACTTGGACATTAGTGATATTGGATGCTGATTTTAATATTAATTTATATTATTTTTTCATACTTGTTCTTATAAGTTCAATTAAATGTTCTGGCTAGATATCATCAGTAACTCTTTGCATATTAGCCTAGTGTAGTGAACGTTCAGCCACACAAGTTATTGTGCTAAATATAAAATACTAAGTGCTAATATTATGTTTATAAAAAAATGTAGTTGAGTGTAAAGAGGTGATAAAAAAGACATACGCTTATACTCGTACTTCGTTATTTTATTATAATATAATAACTGTTCAAAACTGACCTTCAAATATAAGCAACATAGGAAAATATCGTAAGCCTAACCTCTATCTTTTGCTACAAATCAACATTGGAGCATCATGGTGGAACCATGCAGCCCAGATTATATTAAATGGCCATTGCTGTCCATGGTCATCTGTAATGTACTCCAGATAAGATTATTCTTATCCAAGGTTGCCTTGCTACTGACAACTAAGTAGGAACGCCTCGGAGAAGTATTTGTCCCTTACCCCATATTTTAAATCAGACCAGAAACAGCAGCACTTAATCTTGGTTTTAGGTTATCAGTGATATGAGTGGCTGTGTTGGTTCCGGAATCAAACATTGTTCTAGCATCTTTGGTTTCATGTTATTCAATATTAATCCCATGTGACGAAATATACGTTAGTTAACTCTCAAATATTTTTATTAACATAATGCTATTTATAAAAACAGTTAGGTACATAAAATGTAAAACACGAGTAGTAGCGAAATCGCTTCATTAATATTTTAGACGTAAACAACTTAATATCTAAACAATATTTTAACGCGATTACCTTTGCTGTGTTTTTAATTAGACAGCGAGAAACATAAATAGACTCTGAATTAAGATTGAAAATGTTAGACAAATGATAATTCTATGTAAGTAATTGTACAATTTTGTTGATTAATAGAGTTATGTACGAGATTATGGACGGCCTAGTGGTTTGAAATTCAGGGCTTTCATTCAGGGTTCAAATCAACCTGGATTCGAATGTTTGAAATTAGGTACAGACATCCAAAGTTTTACAGTTAACAGTGAAAGGATAACGTGAAACCCATTCATGATAGTGAAAAAATGTACTTAAAGTGTGAAGCGATTTTGCCAGCGCTGTGGTTTATCGGCGGCACGTAACCACTTAAGAGGGAATCCGTGCCCAGTGGTGGCACAATAATGGGTTGACATACACGTAGGTGTCGTAGATGACTAAGGGTTTTCCTGTGTAACATCAACACCTACTGCGGTCACCAATACGCATGACAGACCGACTGACTGGCAAATTTGGGATATCTTATTTATGTATATTCAGGGGAGTCCAATATCCAGCGGTGACCTCAAAACGCTGATGGATGGACGGAATTAAAATATTATTTTCATAACAGTAGTGTACTTAAAAAGAGTTTTTTTAGTACCCATTTGGGTGTAACAAACAAAATGATGCCTTATTATCTTCAAATAATAGACCCTACTAGGACAAATGAAAAAGTAGATAACTCAGAAACCACAACCTTTATAATCGCATCAACAAACTCGGAATTGTGGCCGTTAATTATTGATAGAATGAAACTTTTATCAAAACTTCAGGAGCAGAAGCCAAAATTATTTGAAAGCAAGGAAACCCTTCATAATGCTGCGAAAATATTAAAACAAAGCCAAGGTGGCCACCCCGCGTTCTACGCAGGACAGGGTAACTTTGATAATTATATAGAGTTGTTATTACCACTCTCATATCTTATTGTTACTAACGATTGAATAATCGGAATATAATTCTACTTAATATACAGAAGATGGAAATAATGAACATTATTGACATATAAGAAAACGGAAAATATATTTATTACGTGAATTAGAAATACATTTGCATTGAATTAAAAAAAAAAGTGTATAGTTGCGTCTTAAGATACTTTATTATTATGAATCACGTGACACGTTTGAGTGTCGCTACAACTTAAAAATACGACTTTGTAGTGTACCTTAATTAATTGGGGTTGTATCAACTCTATATATCCTTGCGAAATCCTCGAAGACGACTGCTCGCGGGTGGTGATTAATACAACGCATCCCCCCGACGGTTTAATCGCTAGCTGGCAACATTTTTACCCAATTTTTGGGACCACCCCAACCCACCCCTTTCTTTCGTTAAGATAAATTATCCTGTGATCAGGATAAGAGTGTAGGTTCAAATTGCCGCCTTTAAAATTCAGCGTTCGGCCTAAATATTTCGAGATGCCGCTTTAACCCGACTCTCCCCGTTTTTATTTGGGGCGTATTTGTTTATGCTTTGTTGTTGGTTTTCTGTAAAATAATTAAGTTATTGTAATTAAGTTTTTATGTAATTGAAATTAATAACAGACGCACTGTACATTTTAAGATAGCTTTAATATAATTATAATAAAAATATGTTGTTTGATAATAAGTACTAGGAGTGTAATTTATAAAATTTGTAAGGAAATTTTTAATCCGTTTATATCTTTGTAATCTTCATAAGATGTGAGGTCTTAGTAGTTTTAATACTATTTTAAAGGTCACAAATATATATCCGTACACTATTTTTTGGAAAGGAAAAACCGAAAATATCAATATTTATACAAATACCCCCCTATTGTTTCACTATGAATACAGAGGGGCTGACCAATTGTTTTGTTGATCGACTCATTTGTTATTTTGTTTGTCCCGCCGCCCTCGATTCGGGTTCTATTCCCTACTCGTTAATTAATTCTTTGACATTCGAGCCAAAGACAACCCTTTGAGAAATATTTCTTTATAATTATAAGTAAGACTTTTAGTGTTGTTCCCAACGATCTTCGAACGACGTATATTTTCTTCGTTCTTTATGTAAACTTCGATAAGAATGTTGATGTATTTACAATGACGTCATTGCTATTTCGTTTGCACCAAGTAAGAAAAATAAATATGAATATGCTTTGTACAATCATTTTGGGAATCTTTGTCCTCGGGAGTAGCAACGCAACTGTGATTGACTTCAGATACAGCACCGGTTTTTATGAAGGTGCATACAGATGTTCATGGGCTAATGGGTGATCGTGACCACTTAATATATGGACAACTTGTTCATTTGCGATTTCTTATAAAAAATAGAAATATAATCTTAACGCTAGGATTTTTTCCTGTGTCGTGGGTGCAATGGACACACAAAGAACCAGCCAGGTGGTAGAACCAATGTAGTTCGACCGGGAAAGTACTACCGC
>DWNE01009252.1:0-11015 GCA_018249875.1 Cecropterus toxeus | reverse complement strand
GGCCGGGAATCGAACCCGGGACCCACTGCGCGTTAGACCGGTATGGTGACCGCTCGGCCACGCGGGTCGTCAAATAAAACTATATTAAGATATAAAACTATATTTTTATAATATGAAAGTAGCAAACGGGTATACAGTCCACCTGATGGTATGTAGCCCCTGCCACCTATGGACATTTGTAATCAACTTCAGATAAGATTTTTTTTATAAATATGAAGTAGCAAACGAGCCTCATATAAAAGTGAGCCGGTAACCACACCCTTCCACCGAAACGCAGGAACTGCTTCACGCTAGGAATAGGTGTGGCGGTGGTACTTTCCCGATCGAATTACATTGGTTCTACCTCCTGAATACGTTGTTTCTACCACCTGAAAGATACCTGATACTTACCAAAGTAAGTCATAGTCGCCATAGATGCGTTGCTATCCTTGAGGACAGGTTGGAACGCCTCGAATAAGTATATCACCCTAATATTATACAATATCCTATATCAGATAAGTATATCTTGGATAAAAATTAAGATAAGTTTATCTCCCTAATATTATACAATATCCTTATATCGGATCGGATAAGTATATCTTCTTGCATATAAATTAAAGAGCGTAACGTGAGTAAGTGTTACATAAAAAAAACTACCGATATGTGTCAAATCCACCATTAAGATTGGTTGATTTTTATTACCTTACATTAGTTCTGATAGGCAAGATAGGCTCCATCAAGATTGGTTGATTTTCATTACTCAGAGTAGTTCTGATAAGCAAGATAGGTTTTAGTACGGAGGGATGAGAGCTAAGCATTGGAACTATGAATAACAGCTTGAAATTCCAAATTTACTCGCTTTACTTCGCTAGCTTTGGTGGATAAGCGCCCTTATTGCTCGCTACCGTTGTTGGCGGTTCGAAAAATACATGATTTTATTGTGTGAGAATCTTAATATTCAATAACCGAATAAAAAATACCCAATCTTAATGGCATGGACATACTAGTGAATAAGCTCATTTATTAAATCGTGTCAGGTCGGCCTTTTCATTGTTTTTGCTACAGGCCTTGATGTGTGCAAGGCTTACATGTGGCTTGTTTAAGTGTATAACCATAATTACGCGTTATCAGTATATTATAATAAATAGTCGGTAATATAAAATTAGGTATCCAACTCTGAGATAAAAAACAACATTTATATATTTATATCTCACAGGTGATATAGAAATAAGAGTTTCTGCAATCGATATCTATTGTAATTTTTTTATTTTGCAATATTTACTATAAATCTGTCAACTATTGATAGATTATTTAGCTATTATGTGATGTAGGTATCATGATATATGTGTGTATGTACATTGTACACACTTGTGTTTTCATTTTTCGTCCTTTAAACCTTACTTCAACCCTCCTCCCTCTGGCCATTGTCTACCAATTCGCACTTGGCCAGCGCAATGGACCATGACCTAAAACTCTCATTCTGAGAGCAGACTCGTATCCAGCAGTGGGACAATAATGGGTTGACAAACCTTACACATTTACTACATTTACCTACTTACTCTTACACATTTTTTATATTTATGTTGCAAACAAGCACGCAGTTCACCTAATGGTAAGCAACTGTCACCCATTGAAATCTGTAAACAACCCGATGGGTATAAGATCAGAATCTTACGTGAGATAAGCCACAGATGCGATGCTACCCTTGACGGCTAAGTTGGAACGCCTCGGATAAGTATAATCTTCCTTACTCTTAACGTCTTAACCCTCTTAAACCTCTTAACCCTTTAGACCAAAACACAGTAATGCATAATACTGGTTTTATGCGGAGAAATATTTAAACTGTATATTTAAACTTTTTGATGACCCGCGTGGCGGAGCGGCCACTATAACGGTCTGACGCGCAGTGGGTCCCCGGTTCGATTCCCGGCCAGACGGAAATATGAATGATGAGTTTAGATTTCTCTTCTGGGTCAGGGTGTTTGTGTATTCGTCTTTGTATGTCCGTGGCACCCACGACCCAGGAGAAAATCCTATTGTGGGGCTATAAGTGTAGAAAGCGTGTGTTAAACTCTTTCAAAACTATTTACATAGTCATGTAAACCCGGAATGTATGATATCATATAGGCACCTGTGTTATTATTTATCACTTCTCATATTTTGTAAAGGTTTGTAAAAGTCCATCGAGTGTTATAATGGAGGTATTGATAATAATTATTTATTGATTGATATTGATCGATTTTAAAATAGTATTGGCTAAATTGATTTTTGATCATGAAAAATCTCATGATACGATGTAAATTGGAAAATAATGCACATAATTAATTTTTTATTCCATAAATAAACTTTATTTACCTCCTATACAATATGCATATCATTAGCTCCCTTTTTGTTACTTGTTTTTTTTTTGTTAGGCCAATAATTTATTCCTCAAATTCTTACAATGCCGACATCGACAAAGTATTAAAATAACTGAACAATTTCCTTAATAATTTACTGTTAAATTATTATATTTAAACACCCGGAAGTCCTCACAAGTAAATTGGCAGTGCGTTGAAAACGGGGTGACAAGTTTATCTCCATAAAAAAGTAGTGAGCTCCAATTAACAAAAATGTCTTACAAAAAAGTCTGGTTATATTTATTGTGTTTTAAACAAGCTAATATGAACTGTAATAAATTGGTCAAATAAGTCTAAACAATTCAAACCTTGTTTTGTTTGTCAAATATTATGAGTAGAATCTAAAAACGCAAACCTATTATTAAGCCTCCACTAGTTGTCTGTAATTGTGTCACAACCTCACAGAGCATTAAGTCTTAGACCGTAAAAATGGTCGCTTGACGTTTTTTTTTTTTCAGAAAGCATATAAACTTTTTTTACGGGTTAGGTGCTTATATTTTTGCCCCTGCGATGGTGCCGCCACCTTGTCGTGGTGGGGGTTACCCATACCGAAAGTTGCAGGGTGAAGGATCAGACTAAGAGCGGCCCAGGGGAGCTCATCTCTTAAAAAATTGCAACGCATGGAAAAGGCAAGTTGTGAAAACGGTCTCCAGGTGGGTACCCGAAAGGGAGAATCCTACCCCTCTGCTTCGGTAGAGGGCTGCCCCTCGTACTCTGGAGGGGGCAACAACTGCCTCGTAGGTCGGCAATCCGCCGGCCTTGGTAAAGGCGACACCAGCACAAACATAACGGACACTGAATGGAAGCGAATGGAAACACGGCCTGCTTCAAAAACAGGAACGAGGAGAGGGCGCATGATGAGAGGAAGAACTTCAGCAGCTTCGACAGACGTCGAGGATTTGTCAGACTGCTCAATAGACGACGAAGACGCCGAACGTGCCAGAGAGCGCGCTGAATCCGCTCGGAGAAGGAGTCGCCACGGGCGATCGTAAAGGCCCATGGCCTCGCGTCCCTGTAGTTCTGGGATTAAAATAGGGCTACGGTATCCCCTGCCTGTCGTAAGAGGCGACTAAAAGGGGCTTCCGGGGTTGCGGGCGGCAAAAGTGGGAGCTTGAATCGTCCAGTCAGGTGACCCCGGGTAGGACGGCGGTATGTGTGGTCGCATACCGTCGTAAAGACCAGACGGTGCGGTGGACCCAGCGGCTCATCTGGGTGGAGCCCGATGGGGCAACACGCTCAGAAGACTCCGGTTGCGTTCCTTTGGAGATCTCGGAGTCCTCTTCGTAGCGTCGAGGACGGCCACCGGGGGGGTTTTAGTGCGGTAAAAATCCCACATAACCTGGCGTCACTCCCACGGCGACGGGTACCTTTTGAAGGTTCCCCCCTCGATAATAAAAAAAAGGTGCTTATATTTCGGAGATTTGCAGAATAATTTGTTTTCTTTAAAGTATCGAAGTTATGATTGAATATCGATCACTTTATGAAAATAATATGGAAAAACTTATTTTGTGATTTTTTTCTCTGGTAACAAGGTTACTTAATACCTAACTCGCGCCATAATATAGACAAATCCGAATTTATTTATTTACTAATTAAATTATTTACGATAATGACGAATAAATCGGTCCTTTGGGAAGTCGGTTAAAAATGGATTCCTACTATTCATCGTGATTTCAATGTCAATATATGTAGATAAAAAACATGTTAGGCTTAAAAATAGAAATATAAAAAATATCCCCCAAAATCTGGTTTTCTGCCTGAAACATCGTAACCCTTGACCGGTCAATTGAATAGCTGTAAACCAAATGAAGTATTCAAGCTTATCTGGTCTCAACAGCCTATACCTAATAATTACTTTGAAACACACCTACTTACTGTTTCTTGCGACTTGCGGAGTAAATTGCAATTGCAAAGAGAGGGTTTTTTTCTTTTCTCTTATAAATGGTGTTCTCAGTGCAGTTTGGTGTCTGTAATTTAAGGGGCCATTATATTTTATTGGGTACTCGTAATAGATCCGAAGGTGGTCATTACGAGGCGTTTTAAAAATCTGATATTTCTGTTCTTTCCAGCTTATTGGTCTGCCGTCTACTTGCTCTCATGATTACGGTACGAAGTACGGGTAGGTAAATGCCGTTCGATAAATTACAGTGCAATGATTTCTATTTCTTTCCGGAATTATCGTAGATTAATTTGATTTTCATTTATAGGCGCTTATACATATTATATGAACATATCTATATATTATGTTCTTCTACAAACATCTTTAGGCGCAGGTAAAACTGATTGTCGTGGCGATGTTTGCATTTATTGTTTTTTGCGCCATCTGTTATACATTGCCGGAACTATTAAGTATCGAAGAAAACTAAGCGGACTGCGGTGTTAGTTCGATCCAGTGCGGAGTAGGTTTGTAGATGGCGTTATTTTCATTACGCTATATATGTGGTTTCGGTCGCAATCTTGTCTTTGGTACGACTAATTTTCGACAGATAGCGCAACTATCAGTCCAAGGAATTTTATGTTATTTGTTGGTGTAGCAACACGCGCAAGGTGGAGCTAGTCATATGTAAAATATATTGATATTTCCATATCTAAGTAGTTACAGTTACAATATTTATCAAGATGAGGTATACAGTACAGTATATAGCGTTTGATTTTTTTTCGATCATTTTTGTATCCGACTGAGGTTCACCCATATCAAGTGAATGAAGTGTAAATGTACACTAGACTTAAATGATCGGTAAGGCGTTATCATTACACGAAACACCTGGGGACACTAATAGCTAGTTGTATGGATTATTGTCTCAATTCCACGCGAGAAAAGCCTACTAGAGTCCAACAAAGTATATATGAGAAAGCTTATTATATACTTTGTAATATTATTAAATTTATTAATGTAATAAAAAAAGAAACAACCATTCAAAACAGAATTTTAAAAGACAGTCTTATAGATAAAATTAGCAATTTAATAGGTATTTGACACACCATATCTTTTGTAAGATAGCTCTGGAAAAGCCTCATAATTAAATTAAGTTCTCGTCAATTTATCTTGTTTCAAATACTTTTGTGATTATAAATAATTTTAATTATTTAAATCTACGGTTTTAATTTACGCTGAGTGTCTTATACACACTCGCGCCAGCTCGCGCGTAGATATCAACGATAAATATTTTTTGTATTATGTTCTTAATATAAATTATTTCAAGTTGTGGGGTCCTTTTTATCCAATCTGAATCCTAATAAAAATAGAATTGACTCTAATGAAGAACATTTCACACTTTCATAAAAGTTTAAATAAACTATCAAATGCCACCCACGAATCGTAATTTCTTTTTTTTTCATAAAGCTGGTATCTTATATCATACATATTTTATTAATGTTAACTATAACACTAAATAACTTTTGAATTAATTGCATTAGGGTTAATAAAGTACTTAAAGCTGAGATTATTTTTACTCAACCTTTTTTTGTTACTCATTAATTTTGTATAAAAACTAAACAGGCATGTAAGCCATCGATTAATTATTAAAAGATCATTTTCAGTACATCCACCAACTTCAAAATATAAATAAAAGTCTCACTCGAAACAGATTTGATAAAAACGCCCCACGATAACCGCTGGCATACCCTTTAGGACTAAACACCCTTAGAAAGAATACTCCATGTAAACGACAAAATAAGAGCGACTACAAAATAAACCTTGAGGCTATGAAGCAATTGACGTAGTGCTTCACGGCTGTGGAATATATAAAGAGTTATGTTAGAAATCTACAACATCTTGCTCAAAGAGATGACACATAGGTATCTTTTCAAAATTAATCTAATGAATCGTAAGGGCTTTCATAGATTTATGACTTTCAGTAACGGTGGGCTATTGATATCATTACAAAATTGTGTGCTAATCTTGAAAATATTGATTTTATTTGAAGGAACAAAATATATCTTCTACTTTTACAACTATGTACTTTCTATTTACTAGTAAAATTTCGAGAAATTTTACTAGTTAGTAGATGTCAACAACATAATCGCTTCGTAAAAAGGTCACAGATGGACGCAATATTTAACTCCAGAACCCGATAAAAATTAGCCCGCGAAATTAAGTTAATTTTACAGTTTTAAAGATAATTTACTTTAATGACCCTGGTCTATTTCTTATCGTAATACTAAATAGTAATTCAACTCTATTTACTGACGTAAAGGATTACGCGCGTGTCATTGCATTCATTAATATCTGAGATAGATCACAATATTTATTCGCATTCATTAAATATATGTAAATACACGCTTCTACAACTCGTACAAGCTCAAAAGCAAAAGGTCACGCATCGATCTTTACGACCGTGCTTCATTTAAACGCACCAATTAAGGGTGACTCAATAAATACAAACTAAAATAAAACACGCCACATTTAGTCCTTCAAAAGCATCGCAAAAAAAGCTGTCGTCTGATAACCGAGCCGTACCAAAAAAGTAAGCAGTATCATTAAGCACACAAAATATGTTTTCCATTTACACAGACGCTTCGAGGCGGTTATAATTTTGTATACGTTGAGTGTTTACTCAGTAAGAAGTGCTTCGGATCGGTAACACCTGCCGCGTTTTCCCACGGCCGCGTTCGGGTATCTTCGGCTAAGCTCGGGGGCGGTCGGGTGCGCGCGCGGATCTACTTGCATACAAATTACGTACAAAGTGATAGATAGAGGTAATGTTGTATTGGTGCGTGCTTATCTCGCTCGTCACGCGTCATCGGCGATGTGGCACGACCCTAATGCCTTTTGGAGTACGTGCCTTCGCATACCTATTGTTGTTAAACATAATAATCAACATATTTTATGTTTTACATATTACCTATTATTTTTATTATTAAATATAAACTACATATAATCACTAATATTCTTTATCTATAGTTGGTTAAATTTAGATATAAAATTAAATGAGCTTCTAGGAGCTCTTTTATGAACGAATAATCTGAAAGAGATTTCAATTCTAAATTACTTTATCAATTTGTATCCGAAATCGAACTAGTAACCGTCTGTGTTAACGTATAGCTCTACATTAAGACACAAATGTGTGAAAATAAAGAAAAATACAATAAATTTCGTTTGTCACATAAAATGTAGTTTTTGACCTTCTTACACAATATCTACTAAATCGTATACACAGTCTCTATAATTGTCGCAGTATTTAAACCTTTTGCGTGTTTATATGGATATTTCAGTTTAGCCCCTAAGTTATGGGTTTTGTAAAACATAAAATAGTAAACAAATTTCCTACTTTTATTCTAAGAAACCTACACATATAGTATTCCAATTAATATCAGCCTACAAATAGAAATCCATAAAGCGCCTAATTAGGCGCGCAACGTAAATAGAAACCACTACTGACCCGATATCATGCCTTATTTAAACATCCCAATTACCATACAGGCTTCACTTGTCATTGTGACAACGGTACCCAATAAAAAGCGCAAAGTACTGTTTATAAGGATCTCCGTTATACCGAGCAAAAAGAATTGGTCACGCATTTACGCACAGTCGACGCAAATAGTAAAAATAGGAATATAAAGTATAATTGAGCGAAACAGGACTGGTCGGCAGCTACAGGGTGCGTTCATTTAGAGCAAAATTGTGTGCAACATTGTTGCGTTTCTGTTTGACGAAGATATATTGTTGTGCGTGAGTTTGAAGACTCCGCTATAATTTTTTTTTTGGCTAACATCGTGTTAGCGATCTCAAAATACTGCAAATTAATATAATTAATGTGTATGATAAATGATAAATAATATGTAAAAACTCATTTAAACTATCACAATAATAAACACTTTAAAAATAATAAATAATTAGGTTGTCATGAGGTTGTCAAGGGTCGGCCGTTCTAAGATTATGAAAGACAATTGTAAATTAAGATTCCGAAATAAACAGTTGTGATTATATTAATCAAAGTATTATTTGGGACTCTGAAGGGGAATCCGCTATATAAAGGTTTAAAGGGTTTTTATTGAACAAAAACACGTTACAAAAATACAGTATTCGTAAACATCTGCAATAGTAAAAAACTGCGTCGCAGGTGTTTACGCCCATCCCGGGTAACACAGTAATATAATAGGTGGGTACGCCGAATAATAGGTAGGTAGATAGGGTTTTATCACCTTAAACGACAGGCAGGGGATACCGTAGCCCTATTCTGCTCCCGGAACTACAACGATAATATACCCACTCATTTGACACACTGATGACACATAAGACACTCAATGACACATTTCCAATAATATTCGCTGCATTATGTAAAATGCCTACCATCCTACTATAACTAATGGTTTTTATGATATGACATTGGACTAGAAATGCTCAGGACAATGTCATACTCGCACATACAAACACTAGATTGTATGTGCGATACAGATAAATAAAATTGTAATGTTTGTTTGTAACAATGTAAATTTTACAAAAAACATAAAAATATAACAAAAAAAATAAGTGTAAATTTTCTGTCTATCTTTTTTTGGGTAATTCCCGAAACCAGCGGTCCCATTTAGACGTGGCTTTCACTAACAGATAAGTTATAAGGCGTAAGTCAAACTAATTTTCATATAAAAAAAATAATTAGGGTTCCGTGCGATACTCGTCAGTTCTCTCTAATAAAATGGAGTTTTATTAATTCCACTAGTCTACCAATTCGCACTTGGCCAGCGCGGTGGACTATGGCCTAAAACTCTCTCACTCTGAGAGAAAACCCATGCCCAGCAGTGGAACAATGGGTTAACGAGATTCAAGAAATGTACAAACAGTTTACGCTACGGCTGTTACATTTTTAGGGTTCTGTATCAAAAGGGTAAAACCGGAACCCTATTTCTAAGACTTCGCTGTAAGTCCGTCATTCCGTCAGTCCGTCTGTCTATCACCAGGTTGTATCTTATAAACCATAATTGCTGGACGAATTTCTGTTGCCGCTATAACGACATATACTAAAATCATAATAAAAAAATAATAAAGTGTAGCTAATATATCGAATCCAAAATGTTCTACCACAGTCACATTTCCTTGTTCATAAATACCTTAGAATTAAATATTACTTCTCACCTCTGGTTTAACCTGCCTATCGGCCATATCGCCCGCCTGCACGCCGGGCAACCTAACGTTAACATTGCCGCCCTCTAACTCCGCTCGCTCTTCCACGAGCGCGATGTTGCCGAACTCTGTCAGGAGACGTCTGTTGATAAAGTCCTGGAATATAATGACGTTGTTATTAAAATACAAGTTAAATTATAAAAAAAGCATCTGGTTATCAAAGAATAAATAATAAAATTAATTTAATGCTGATATTATGTACTAGTATTTACGAGATACCAATGATAAGATTTGTTTAGCAAAAGTGTAAAGCAATCTTAAGCTGATTGTGGTTTCCCTGTATTTTACGTATAAAATATGTTGTATATGTATGTATCGAAATTAAATAAATACAATAATAAGCAAAAAATTACAATCGACTTTGAAATCGCTATGAAAAGTAATTAATATTTGTAATAATAAAATCTTGGCATTTAATTTATATGCACAAAGGTACATCAAAAAATGAATGCCGTTTAAAACAAAATCATTATCTTTATTCTGATTAAATTCTTTAATTATATTCGTTTCTAATTTTATCTCGATCTTTTTATAACCAAACTATTTGTTGTTACTAAACCAATACAATAGTTGGAAATACATTTATTTTGCAAAAACATATGAATTATTTTCAAGTAACTTATAATTTTTGTTTGAAAAGCGATAAATTAACCAGTAACCACCAAGACAATATAAAAAAAACTCACATTAACAGCATCCAGCGACCTGTTCTGTGTTATAACGAATTTCTTTATCAGAATGGACTCCTTAATACTGTACAAACATATATGCTTGGAATTACCGCCGCCCAATATGCAGTTTCCGTCAGCGGAGTAACATATAGTTGTGAAGGCTCTGGAAAATGGAAGTTACATTTGCATTAATAATTGAGAATTTTAATTTACTAACAGATAGTTTGTTAGAAGTATGTCAGTATAAACGCTATCATAAAACAAAAACAGGGATATTTAAGTGAAATTATTTTCTTCTCTATTTTTTCAGACTGAAGTAGCACGTAGTCCACCTGATGGTAAATAGTCACTGCCGCCCATGGACATTTGTAAGCAACTTCATATAGAACAGTTGTTCTTAGTTGATTATCCAAATTTTACTGTGAATATTTTCATCAATTTATTGCACATCATTGTTACTAGCTCCATAAGTACAACAAATGACAACTTTACTAGTCTACTTTTTTGTTTTAGTACCGCTCTTAGGTCATTAATACTTAACTTGATAAAATGATGTATCTCTTACTTAGTTTTAAGCAGTTTCTCAGCAGTGACGAGGTCAGTGTCAGCTCGGGAAGAGCCGAGGTCGCTCCGACCTTCGATGCTACCGGTCTGGTCGCACGTCGTCGCGTTGAAAAACGTTATGTTACCGTCGAGAGTCGATACGGCCACCTGGAAATTGGGTCTATTTTTTATAATTTTCCAATAATAACAATAGTATATAGTACTGCCAGGTGGTAGAACCAATGTAGTTCGACTGGGGAAGTACCACCGCCACACCTATTTCTAGCGTGAAGCAGTTCT
>DWNE01009251.1:0-11015 GCA_018249875.1 Cecropterus toxeus | reverse complement strand
GATGCATATCCACAAGTCAGAAGAACTGTATGTAGTTTTTTATATTTTTTATATTTGTATCTGACGATAAGGCAGACGGGCTCCGAGATGGAAAGTAGTCGCCGTTGCATATGGACATTGGCAATACCAGAGGATTCGCCAATGCATCGCCAGCTTTGAAGGAGAGCTGTTTTTACACCCCTCTTGAAGAACCCCAGAATAAGGAAGCAGAATTCCACATCTTGCACGTTCGTGGCAGGAAGGAACGTGCAAACCGAACCGTGGAGAACCGCCACGAGTCCAGTTGATGCGGGTGGAACCTCAACTTTCGGCGGATGGTGCGATGGAGGAATAAAGTAGCTGAAGAATTGTGATTTTTTCTTTCTTCCATGGTATTTATATTTTATTATTGCAAATTTGACAATTATTTTGATTAATTAGATAAATTTTTAGCTAGATAGACTCTTAAGGGGCACGTATTTTGAAAAGTATGATCTCGCAGCAATAAGCAATAGACGCAATAAATAAGCAGTAGTCGACTGAGAACACTAATACATATAAAAATTATTAAATATTGGACAAGCAAGAATGTAGGGGTCAGAACCAACTACATAGTTCAACTCCATAAACACAACCACATTTTCCGGTCATATAACAACAGTATTTAGCACTGTTGTTTTCTGGTTTTAGTAGTATACGAAGGTCTGGTAAGCTCGGGTAATCTAAATTCTGAACTCACCACAGGCGTCTTAGCCAATTCTTCCAGTTGTTCGAACCTGCCCAATCTCCACAGCGGTTCCGCGGTCATATCCATCGAGTTGTCTTCATCGTGCTCGCATAGAAGACGGTACGCTGTGAACGGCTGGTCGAGTGCTAGATAGCAGTCGACCATCCCCTGCAAGCACAAAAAAAGGGAAGCATTTATGATTTATTTTAAGCTACAAAGTTCTTGGTTTACCCCTGACTATGATTAATATCGATATCTGCATTTAGATATTGTCTTATTTTTACAAGACATTAATTATTTTTTGGTAGAATGAGATCTCCCGCCAGGCTAGGTGATGATGCCTGGGGAGCGGCGGTGCTAAGACAGTCTCTGTTCGGAACTTGTATATATGTAGCATGTTGAGAAAACTCCGATAACGTGATTCAAAATTCGCAGGCGCCGTCTCTTGATGAGTAGTGGGAGGTCACCACAATTTGTTAAAAAAAAAACATGTCCATGTTATAAGATTACATATGACATTTAGCAAGGTTAATATTGTACAGCTTATACTTATCCTAATAACTTAAAATCAAGACTAGGCGCTACTTCATTCTAAACTCTAAGCCTGGCAGAAGATCTCATGCCAAAAAAAATTATAGAAAAGTCAAAAGGAACACTTCTAAAAGATTCTACTCACGCGCAAAGTATTTCTAAAAGATTCTACTCACGCGCAAGGTATTTCTATCCAATTTCCCTTCTTGCGCCAATCTTTCGTAACACAAGGCGGCATCTTGTAGTCGCCCGGTCACTACTTGACCCAATATTAACTCTTTCAGTGATGGCTCGGATCTCTTCAGAGAGAGTATGCCTAAAAATAAATAGAAAAATTATTTAGTTAAAAATCCTTTGTTGTCAATGTCTGTTAATGCACTTTATATTAATCCTAAAACAAATTATTCGTTAAATTGTATTTTTTTAACTTTTTTTATAAAAATCTATTACTTATTTTAAAGTATTACGAATTTTACCTCTTTTACCAACAGCTTTAACTTCTCATATTCCCCACAAGTTTCAATGAACTATCATCTATATCATACCACACACGAGTCTCAATGAACTATCATTAATCTTGTTTATACAATTAATATATCAAGCATGCAGTTTCGCCGAAACAAAGTTAGGAGCAACTTATCTATCAAGACTATCTTAGAAAAATTAGAAAATTTCTCGTCATCGTCAACGCATTACTGTCCCACAGCTGGGCACGGGTCTTCTCTCAGAAAGAAACTTTTTAGGCCGTAGTCCACCGCGCTGGCCAAGTGCCATTGTCCACCGCCAAGTGGGCATTGGTACATTTTTAGAGAACTTCCAGATGTGCAGGTTTCCTCACGAAGTTTTCCTTCGCCGTAAAGCAGTGATAATTAACTTCTAATGCGCACATAATTTTAGAAAAATCAGCCTGGGATTTGAACCTCAGACCCTCGATTGAGAGGCCAAGTTTCAACCATTAGGCTATCACTGCTCTTGAAAATTACTCACCAGCAACAGAATCCGGTTCGTCCAACAGCGCGTATATCTCAGCCAACAACGGCAACTGCTCCTGTATCCTGTCTTTATCGCTGCCCATATACATTTCCAGGTACTGCAATGCCCGCTCCAGTTCCCCACAAGCGAAGTTTCCGCGAGCTATCGTTAGCTTGTCGAAACTCTCCAGAAAAGAAACTATTGTCCTGAGCAAAAGTAAAAGGAACCTTAATATATAAGAAAAATTGGCTTAATATGTACTTTTTCCTATTGTACTTATTTTCTATTTATTAACTTATTAAATTTTATGGAATACAACTTCGAGTGTCTTAATTTTTCTGTGAGTCACGACTCAAATTGTTGCAAAGCGATATTTTAATGAAGTGAATATAAAACACATTTTATGGATATGTTTGTAATTAGTGTATTAAACTTGTTCTTATTTTGATAAACGTATTGTTACACATAATACTAAGTTGACTTCAATTTTATTTATTTAAAGATATTAATAAAGTCTCATACTTATAATTTTCATTCTCCAATGGCCGCTGCTTCAAATGTACCCATTCAAGGACCCAACGATTGAGAAAATCGAACAGCGTGTAGATTGTTTTCCGACATTTGCTCTGAAAATTAAAATAATCCAATGAAAAATTATCTTAATTTACGTTCAAAATTAAATAGTTATATAACACACTCAAATTGTTTTGAATGTTAATTTTTATTAGCTTGTTGTGCGCTTTGGCTTTGCTGTAAGCACTTCAAGCAATTGCTTTAAATAAATAAATAAAATACCTAACCGTTGTCACAAGCTTATAATCCATTTCAATTAAAAATAACATCCGAGAATAATATTCATCTAATTGTTATTTTAAGAACTTTTGGATAATGTTTTATAGCATCATTTATATATCACGCATGGATGCATACATATACAGAAATTTGTCTAACGATTCTTATATTTCATGCTGCAATTGTACATATTTAATGTTATCATCCTATTATAATTTTATTTTAAGAATAAAATATCATAAACTGTATACCTGGTTCCCTTCTTCTGCTTGAACTGAGTTGATATTTGGAGTTAATCTGACATGACGCAACATTTTATAAATGGACTTCTCAATCGCTGCCTCGGATTCATTTTCCAAATTTTCTAATGCTATAAGTAAAAAAAATGATATTAATCTTCAGTTTTTACAATCTTAATGTAGAAATTAATATAAAAGTTATTAAGGACATTTACATAAGGTTTAAAACTAACAAACGACTTAACCATTAACCAGGATATTCGCGTAGAAAATGCTTACAGAATAGTTGTTATCTCTTTATGTAATCGAAGTATTAACATACATGCCTGTGTCCACCTACCCACCAACATGATAAGTGGCTAAGAGGTCTACCCGAAGTCGACCACAGATGTTTTGCTACCCCTGGAGACTACCCCTTACGACATATCCTACAGCGCTTTACATATTAGTTATAAGGCAGAAATGGGAGTGGTACCACCTACGTCAAACCACGAAATAATATAATAGTATATATACTAAATAAATATATATCAAAATAAAATATCTTTATTCATACCTATTACAGCAAGCATTTCCTCTTGAATGTACTGGGTGTTATTTTTCGACATAATAGCGTGCAACAATATGTATGGTAGAAACAAAAATAATGTCCTAGCATCGCGCCGCATACTCGGATGTACTGTACACAACAATTCTCTTATATCTGACTCGATTAGAGGTATTAATTGACCGGACCAACTGTTAATTGAAAAAAAGTTAAAAAACATTTTTTTTATACTCTGAAGTGTGACAGATTTATTATCAAATTGAAGTAGCAAATTGTATTTCTTGTGTTAAATGAATTGTATTCGAATAAGAAATGAAAGTCTTAAACCGTAAGGAGCATGTAGTTCATTTGATGGTAAGTTGTTACTGCAGCCCATGAACATCTGTAAGCAACGTCATATAGAACAGGGGTTCTATCTGACGTCCATCACAGATGCGTTGCTCTTTCCGAGGACTAATATAGTTCCTTCATATATAGTGAGCCTGCAACGACACCCTTCCAGACGCCAGAAATAGGTGAAGCGGTGGTCCTCCCCGGCCGAACTACATTGGTCCTACCACCTAGTAAAATATCTAACTACGTAGCGTATCTCAGAGAATCTGAAGCACCTTATCCTTATTTTAACAGTAATATCCTAAAAATCGATGTAACATACTTGTGAGCCCATTCCAAAAACGTAGTGGCGTATGCAGACCCAAATAACGGATGAACTTTTTTCGGTTGCGATGGATATGCTAATGTATACCTGTAAAATTAATAAATGTACAAGTTTTCGACTAGGGGTTCGAAAATCATCCGTAATTGTTACATCAATTTTGCGTATGTTTATTGACAACACTAAATCTTAACGACATCTCAAATATATAAAAATATCAGTCGTATTAATATGTTTTTCGATAAAATTTTTTGCATCCTTAAGGCTCAAAAGACACAACACAATAAAAACGGTGGTACACAAAAGAGAATTATATATTTTTTTACTCTTTTTGTAATAAAATAGAAAAAAAAACAGAAAGACATAGAAAAAATAATAAGACATACTATTTTAATATGTGATTAAGATAAGTATTTTCCGGTTTTTTTTAATGTATTAAAAGCAGTATAATACCTGGAACTTAAGAGAGGGTTTAATATTTGGTGCATGTGTTCAGGGAAACTGTCCCACACTTGTTTCTTGCTGCCGTGTGGAGATATCTCGTATACTTTTAATATTTCTTGAATTGTTAGAGCATAGCAGTCCATGTTCTGAAAAAAAAATGTTTTTTTTTTATGTCAGTATTACCCCCTTTTTTATATTAGTATATTTTCAATGCATTCTAACCTAATCTAACCTCATTGTGTTTAAGTACCAACTTTTCCTTTTTTAGACAAATAAAGACAAGATAATAACCCGACTTTGACCCGATCCGAATTTGACGACCCGCGTGGCCGGTTACCATACTGATCTAAAGAACGCGCAGTGGGCCCCGAGTTCGATCCCCGGCCAGACAAGCATCTGAATTATGAGTTTAGATTTCTGTTCTGGGTCTGGGTGTTTGTGTATTCGTCTTTGTGTGTCCATGGCACCCACGACACAGGAGAAAATCCTAGTGTGGGGTTATGAGTGTAGAAAGCGGCTTTTTTTTATAATACATTAAAAATTAAAAAATAGTCAATAAAGCGGCCATAAGAGTGATCCTTTACGAACCGTACCATTTTTGTACAATACGAAAGCCTATATAATCAGATTTTTCCAAAAAACTTACAGCAGTATTCTTTTCATATTGGAAAGCTCTCGACAACTCTATTAGTGCGGTCGCAGCGAAGCAGTCTTCTCTAATAGTGAAAGCGAACCGAGATTTATCCGTCTGCACGTACTGTCTTGGCAGGTGACCAGCTTCTATAGCACCCAATTGACCGAGACAAGCAGCACACGCTGCGTTTACACCCGGATCGGAATCTTTACAACCTAAAAAGTGGACTTAATTATTAAATAAATACAGCTATACACTAATTTTAAAGTTTAAAAAACCGTAATAAGTGTTTCTGCATATTGTATAGATTAAAATTTGCGGAGTCTCGTGAATCTCGTGGAGTAATGGTATTGGCAATCTTTAGGAAATAAATATAAATTCTATATAAAATAAAATAACTATGTCTACACTGAGGTGAGTCCTTCAAAGAACGAATATAATCGAGAAACTCACTTTAATGAATCTCATTTTAATGAAAAGTTGAATTATTTCAAATGATTCTTGAATACGAACTGTATAGAATGCATAAAAATACATAGAACCAAAATGGTCTTACCGACTAACAAAGCATCTATAAGTTCAACAATAACCGGATCGATGTCTTTGCCTCCAAATATTGCTTTGTGTATTTCAGTTCTGTTCGACTTTAAAAGCTCATCCAAATGTGAAAATGTACACGCTTTTATACTTGGTATCTCTTGATTCAAATGCTGCAAGTACCATTTGATCTTATCCAAAAAGGGTTCTGGCTGCATTCGCTTAACATGCTTCTGAATAACAATCTTCACATTATTTGTTATATTTGAATTCAATACGAAGAATAGGTTCGGTATATACGAACTTAATAAATTCTCGTGATTTAATATGAGGTACTGAAAATTCTGATTGATTTCCAATGGTGCGTATTCGAACTGGTGAATCAAGGACACTGCTAAACTTGACAAAAGGGGTCCTAATGTCATCGTGTCTATATTGTGTATGAACGAACCCCAAGCGTCTGCAAGAATTTTGGGGAACTCCTTCGCCAATGGCAAAGCTGACCTCAACGTAGCTAGTACTTTGAACCTTAAAGGTGTCAAATACTTTACTCCCATCAGTTGCATTATGTTAGGGAAACTTTTCAAGGCCTTTCGCTTCACTGACAAGGCAACTTTAGCATTTATCAATTTATGATCGAAATAGGCAAGGACCCCCAAGAATTTGGGGTTCAAAAAGTCCGCTATCTGTGAGGTACTCATATTCATACTTCCACTTGGAGTTGATGCGTCGGGATCGTGGGTAGCTAAATATCTGCAAGCTCTTAGTACTTTTTCCGGATTGCAACAGTACTGCAGCAAAAATTCGGTCAATATCACTCGGAAATGTTTCTGTATTAAAGCCAATATTGACATTTTAGTATACTTCTCAATCATATCAAAGCTTTTGCTTGCGACTGCGTCTGTTTCGTCTAAATAGAGATGAACGTAGATGTGAGGAAACCTTTCGATCAAAAAATCTGACACGGAGCATTGGACCAATGAGGCAATTTCTTCTATCATAGACGGGACCTCCTTTATCGACACAGTGTATGGCACTAAATATGGCAAGAAGTGATGAACATCTTTAGAAATGAAATCTCTGTAACCAATAAACCCAAAAGCCCTTACGACTTTAAGAAGCGACACTGCAAACTCCTTGCCATTGTACAAACTGCACTCAACGAAAAGTTTGCAAAAATCTTTCTTATATCTGTGATACACTTGGTTTGGGGTGTAGCCTTGAGCTTCGCAAACATCTCGCAAGTACACTACGGCTTTCGGCGCGACTGTGCACTGTGGACACATTATGAAATAAACTAAAAGCTTGGTAGTAGGCAGTATAACTTTGTCATTATGACACACGCCCAAAGCCTTAATACAGTTTAATGTGTTTGTTTGGCTCTGGTAATCATTATTGTCCAGACATGATTTTGTTGATTTTAATAATGATTGTATGCAGATATTTAATACTGTTTCCTTATGTGTGCTCCATCTAGAGTCTTCATCATGCTGTAATAAAAAGGTATTCAATAAAAAGGTATGGTATTATGACATAATATGTTTCTGTACCTCAAAATATATAACTCAAAAATTAATCTGTAGCTTGTGATACTATGAATGGTACTTTTTTGTTAATATTTAATGGTATATTTTAAGAAAATAGATCATAATATCAATTAATATACAATAGGAAGAGTGGGTCTACTACATTTTTGTAAACATAAACAAACCTGATAGATATCAATGAACGGCTTCAATGCCTTAATTGCGTGTTGAATATTGTTCTCATTCATAACATCAGTTATCATTCCAAAATTTAAAATATTATAATGATTGAATAACCAGCCGAGAAGATCCCAATATTCAACCTCCTCTATCCCTGCATACTGTTTATAATTTAGAAATCTCTTCAGCACATTACACAGATCCTTACGAGTGACATGTTGATCTTGTGTATGTTGTGTATGTATAATTGTACAGAGCACTCTCTTCTCTTTCTTGATTTTATTAATGAATTGTAAAGAAGTTGTATTTGATTTATCGTTATTATGGCACTTGGCACATATAACTGTTATATCCACAACACCATTGCTGAAAACTGTATGCCCAAATGCATCTCTGGTAGAACTAAGAACAATACAACATGTCCCTAGGCTTATGCAGGTTATTGCAGGCAAAACCTTTATAATTTGCCTATGAATGTCCTGATTCCTCACCATAAAACCAGGAATCAGTATATCTCCCATGATTGTGTTTATAGAGTACACATCAATCAAACGTAGTAATGGACACAGTAAAACCATCTGAAAAGAAATAGATACCTTAAAATAATTAAAGATGATAGAGCTCTGTATGGTTCAATTGCTTTAATATTTTAGTCACTCCTACTTGTACCATAAATAAAATATAACTAATATTTTCTACTTTCAATAATGTGAAAGGAAGTTCATGGTAGTGCTTCCTATTGAATAAAGTATCGCTCAGTAACTTAAAACTAAAAATTTCTAAAACTGGCACCCCTTTGAGCTATTGGATGGACTTATTTACTGGCATTTAGATTATAGCAATTTATTCTTTCAATATACTAAATAAAAAATAGAAAAAATCACAAAATAATTTGACACTTACATCTCTACACATGCTAGATTTCCTCACCATCAATGCATCAACTATTGGCAGAATCAATGCTGTCCAACTTTCACTTACAATACTGTTCAAAATCACCCGTGTGGCCATTGCATATTTCATTACTTCAACTTTAGTCAAATCTGACAACATTTTAAACTCAAAAGGGAGAGTTTTATAATCGAGTTTCGCTGGACAGAAAATATGCCATAACTTCATTGTATTATTTTTGATTGCGTCTTCATTGAGACATCCCATACTAAATGTTATATTCAGAAACAATTGAAAACATTTCTCATCATGTACTACCTTGTTGTATTGTTGTTTGATTAGACATTGTAACATTTCCATTATATTTAAAAGTGTGGTATTATTCAATAATGAGATGGTACTTTCATATACACCATATTCGAGTGTTCTCTTATAATGAGTATCAATGTACTGTAATATGCTTAAGATACCACATATTTTCTCAAGATGATACTTTACTAGGAAAATATCAATCTGTTGGCTGTATTTAACTGAGCTATTTATAACTGAAAGTAATTGCATGTAATACCAGTTTTCCTTAAGATCGATGGGATGATTGTTGGCTTGCTTTATTTGTATGCATGATAATATTTGAGAACTGTAGCAGTCTATAAGCATTTCCATCTCCTGTACATCTTTGTTTTTCATCTCCAATATGTTTTCAGGTAATTTGATACATGTACTCAGGGATAAGCAGTAAAGTCTTAAATCCTTGTTGAATAATTTATTATGTTTTTCTGACAGGACGGTTACACATATCTTGTATAAAATGTCCTCATATTCTTTAAGCAGATAGTCTTCTTCCAATTTCAGAAATTGTAAAAGCATCGCATTGAATCTGTTAACTAGTAGAAGATCCATTTCAGACTTATCATGTAGCATATCTATTGAATGTACAATAGCTTCGAGACAACACACAAAATCCTCATAGATTTTTGGGAACTTCTGATTGAATCTCATTATAGCCACTTCATTTGTATTTTTTACTAATCTCACAAAAAAATTAACAGCATGTAGCTTCAAGTCAATACTATAATTTTCCAGCACAGTAATGACTTGACACAACATGTTTTCATGATCCAATTCTTTTTGTTTATCAGCACACATAAGCTGCGGAGGAATTGTCTCCGATAGGAGCTGTAATACTACATCAATGAGAGCCTTACATGTGTCTATATCATTTACTTCTACAAATATTGGCTCTAAGTTAAGCTCAACATTTGGTACATTAATTTGTTCTGAAACGAAATTCTCCAGCACCATCGGGGGTATGGCATTATTGTTACATTTATTTTCATAGTATTGGATTAACTTTGTGAGTATAGAAAAGTATTCTGAATGCAGCTGATCAAAGAAAGACGCCTGGTTCATACACAGTATGTTCAATATCTTGAGTTGAGCATCTTTACTTGCCAAGTGCACTCTGAAGTGAAAAATAGTATTTTTTATTTTATTTTATGCATAATATGTATTTCAATCAATGTTAACCTCATCCATGTTCTTGTTTAAATGTGTAATGTAAGGAATATATTGATCATCTTATTTAAATCAAAAAGTCTCTCCACTAAATTTGTTTTAATGGATGAATTAGAGTTAATAATGCAAGATTTCACTTCTTAGCTTATAGTGATTCTGCAGACAACTTTGAATTGTTTGCAAACTAAGAGTTCAACTAATAAAACCATCACGGCAGCTATGAGTGACATAGTTATCGAGCAGCAATCAATAGCAAACAATGAAGTCTCTGTGTTATCATTTATACTACATGTAAGTAAAAACAATGGAAAGGTAAAAGTTTAAAAATGGATTATATCTACAATGATATATATTGTTCAAACTTTATCCTCAGTGCAACACATCTACGCAGACCGTTAAATGCTCTCATGCAGATGAGGACTGTAGTGCTGTCTGAAGTTGACCATTGCCTCTGACCATCAGGTGGACTGGAGGTTAACCTTGGTCATAATCAATGCTTCATCTATTATTCAAAAAAGATAACTTGTAGCAAAATTAAAAATTTAAGATTGAAGATAAAATTATTTACCTATGAAGCTCCTTCACCGAACATATATAAAATAGTCTGCCCACTAGCCATGTGTTAAATGAACTGTAATAAGAATCTGGATACTTAGAGGTGCCTGCACGAGCCACCAGCACCTCTGAGAAATCCCTGAAAATTAAGTTTGAAACAAATTTATCAGCTGCAACTTATTTTTTACCCTGTTTGAATGGGCTTGAAGCATGTTTCATAGTTACTCCAGTATAGATAGGTGGAGGTGATTTATCCTATAACAACCTAATAAATAAGTTACTTAACAACTT
>DWNE01009250.1:0-11016 GCA_018249875.1 Cecropterus toxeus | reverse complement strand
GGCAGTTTGGCCATTCTGACGAGCAGAGGTTCCCCTTGGCAAGCAAACTCGACGAAATATCACCCAAAAACTGAGCTTGCAAGAGCTTTTACGTATAAACAACAAAACGTCACCCACTTGAAAATAACATCTACTGCCAGGAAATATGTCATAGCCCTAACAGTAAATATTCTTAATAATATAATATTTTTTTATCACATTGAAGTAGCAAACGAGCATGCAGTCCACCAGATGCCAGTTGCCAGCCGGCCATGGAAGCCTGTAAATAACTTAATACAGAACTGGGGTTCTACCTGAAGTCAATCACAGATTCATTGCTGCTCCCATACGATACCCTTCCAATGAAACGCAAGAACTGCTTCACGCTAGAAATAAGTGTGGAGGTGGTACCTCCTCGGTCATAACACTGGTTCTACCACCTTTAAAAATAGTACAAATTATCAACTCGCCCTCACTCTTACGATTTTCGATAAGGTCACGTGTTCTGACGTGAATTTAACATTTTCTACCCATCACAAAAAGTGCGCAACGCCACTAAAGAAGTGTTCACACCAAAAAGTATATTATTGTATGATTGTAACATCTATGTAATACATTTTTTTGTATTTATGCTTATATATACATTTTGAAATGTGACGTAACAAAATTTTGCTCCTACCCTTTATTACATAATATCACACTATCAACCCCCCTCTCAATTTGAGAGATACAGTTGTAATCTGATCTATAAGAACAGTACTAGCTATCTCTAAGAGTATAAGGTAACGCACTGAGTCCAACTTGCACAATTCCTATGGTATCAAAGTAGATTACATGCGACCTCTCCACGCACACAGAACAAGTAAGTATCTACCCACCCAAGATTAATTAGAGTTACCAACGTGTGAGATTCCAATCTAGTTCTCAATTAGAGCAACGCACTTGTTTCTAATTGGTATTGAAAGGAATACCGTATATTTCCTTAATTCCACTAGAATTACATATCTACTCATATACCTAAATATCATCAGAATATTCATTAGAACTATTAACATCGATAAAAATATTTAAAAAACTAGCTTCCATTTAGCCTTTAACCTCCTTATCTAGGCGCCATTTTTTAAATTTATAACCATTTTTCCAAACTATGAGACTATTGATATGTGATACATCACAATCCGTCAAACCGTTTGCGCTGTAGCGCGTACGAAAGAAATGGACATACATACAAACATACATACATATATGCATACATATATACATACACACACTTCTGACGCAGACGGGTAAAAATGTATAGCCGCATAGTAAATAGGTTGTAAATCTCATCATAATATAATCATAATCCATTCTAATCATGTTTGCTTTGAATAGAACGCCAGTGCAGCGTGCGTTTCGTTGTTTACTCGCATAAATAAGCGTACACATTACAGTGTACACGACATTATTAATTCAATGCACTTATTACGAAATTAGTTCCTCGTTCCAGTGTTATTCAACTTAGTTCGGATTATCCCATGTGCCGATACGTAATTTAGTGGAAAAGGTTGCGACCCGCTAGTTTGTATTACCCCGACAGTGATATAGGGTATTAAGTTCCCTTCCCTTCCTCCCTTAACGCGTAAACAAGACAGAACCTTTCTGCGTATCGCCCTCACAGAGGTTAATAATTTAAGAGACTAAGCGGGGCAGCTTTTCATCTATTTTCTACTTCGTCTAAATGTTTTGTTTTCATAGCCATTATTGTTCTTGTAAATTATGCATGAGCTGAATAGTTTTATGCGGCGTATACGTAGTTTTGCAAAATTATATATACATTCATAAAGAATCCTTTGGCTGTACAATTCAACGCGCTACCCTTTCATCCCACTCTTTAAAACGGAATACTACATTATATTATAAACGGCAGAACACATTGTATGGATAGTTGGTTTTTAATATGCAAAGTAAACATACAGTTAAAGCTTACTTTAGGTAACAAAATGAGTTATAGAAGGTAAGGAGTATTTTCATACAGTAAGAAATTACTGTATGAAAATTTGCCTATTATTATAGTTCAGAAATTCAAGCCGCATAAGTACTTCTAGCTGAACCGACAGACATTATTTTGTCTTAACTATAAATTTTGAATTCGACTTTGTCAAACGCTTTAAAGTAAGGTTTTTTGTTGTTTTTTTTTTTATTTTTCGCACAGCTTTCCTATTTTTTTATAAGAACATTCTCCTGACAGTAAAAAACGCAACAAAAGGGAATAATCGAAATCGGTACAGCCGATCACCCGTGATGCTATGACCAAGGTAAATAGGGATTAATTTTTATGTATGTAATATAATAGATAGATACATAACTTATCAGCAACATTATATGGTCACAATTATCCGCGATATCGCGTGTCCAATAACTATCGCTTGACTATAAATATAAATTTTAGCGCATATGGACATGACGTATAAACGTGATATGTCATTGTACAAATCCCCGTAACGTCCAGCGTGTTTTTGCATATTTTAATCAGAATGGCGTTAGATACTCTATACAATATGGGTAACGAGGTGTAAGCCGATTTGCAAATTCGATAAGTTAGGTGAAATCGCGCGGATGTCCCAAATAAAGCCCGGTTTGATCCTATTAACGCGCGGCTAACGGGAGGGATCTTGTGACTGTGCTTCGGGCTACTCGTGTGGACCCACCCGAGTATTTGCGCCCTGTATGTACTCTTTTTGATGGACTTTAAAACAGACCAACAAAAAAGGTAACAAAAACCTGTAGTTTCTTTATAGAGTTGATAGCTTGTTTATACGTAATGTTGTATTAAGTTAAACAACTAAAAATACACCACTGAATGCAGCAAGCACACTATAATAAAATGAGGCAATTATAGATACATGACAATAGTCCAACAAAAGCTAATGGAGTAATTTAAAATAACATATATTTTAATCCGAGAATACTGTGTACTTAAGAGCCGTCCATTTATTATAAAAAAATATTTTAGGTACTACTAACCTAATTTAAAAATACAAGCAATTTATTTAGTGTCTTATTTACCTGGCCATGTATCACCAAAAGCGAGGGGAGAGTTAAAAAATGCCATTAAAGGACAGCCCCATACTAAAATATACTTACTACACTCCCACTTAATGACGATATTAGTTATTTTTATATGAAAAATTATTCATTTTAGGTCTACAACGATAAATCAGTCCAAACATAGCGAATAACATAACTTTTTATGTCTGACTGTCATGATAATATTGTTGGAGAATCCTTAAATCGATAAAAGCTGATCACAACATAACAAACATAATGAAATTTATATTAGCGTTTTACGAGTACAAAATGCCGCACTTTTTTAAACGTTAAGAGCTATGCACTAATTAGTGTTAATAGGTATGCCAGTTATGGGTTCCAATCTTTATTTTTACTTTGCGATTTTTAGTATGTGCTACGATGACTAGACTAAAAATCATTTATCGTATCAATAATGCAAGAAATCTATAGGAGAATTAGCTACGCTGTTTTAAACTCTACGAGAATGTCTACAGAGTACATGATCTCATGCCGTGTATCATTGTAGTTGTAGTGTAGGTAGATACCTATTTAATAGTAAAGTAATACAAGTAATTATTATTACAACCTAAAGACTACAATATGATTTATATTTAAGGTCTATATCAAATGTCTATGGACAGTGATCGATACCTCGTCTTACGTATCGATTTAAACAAACTATAACACTCAAAACATAAAAAGTATAAAATCTTGACAAAAATAACTGATACAATTCTAGTAACCTACCTATTATTAACAGGTACTGTATAATCAGCTATTAAATATAAACCAAAAATGAAATTCAAACCGCCGCTGAAAACTACTTTTCTTCATTATCAAAATCTTGTTTCATTTTCACGTTTACATTAAGGTTTTGTATACTTTACCTGATTCTACGTGGTAATGGTTATCCATTATTACCGCCCTTTTACCTTGAATAAATTTACTGATAGATAATGAAGGAACATCAATCATGACGGTAATGTACCTCTTTGCATTTCAACCTCGTAATTCTTTTGTGAAAGATGCCGAACTTGAGACAACCAGAACATAACGGAGAAGTTTATCTCCTTTAACGATGTGTCGTTATGTAAAATTTAAGTGAAATACTCTTATAAATAAATATATGCTTACTTTTGTCAGTATTAAAGACAATTAAGTATCAGTAAGAATCAAATAACAGTTCCTTCACTTTTTTAAAGAAATTGACTTGTAAAATATATTCTTATTTATGTTACCAGGTGGTAGAACAAGTGTGTTCGACTGGGAAGGTACCATCGCCGCACCTATTTCTACCATGAAGCAGTTTTTGCTTTTCGGTAGAAGGGTGTGATTACCGGCTCACGTGTATTTGAGGCGAACATCCTAGTCCTCGGGAGTAGCAACGAATCTGTGATCATCTTCAGAACACGTTTTATATGAAGTTGCTTAAAGGTGTCCGAGGGCGGCAGTGACCACTTACCATCAAGTGGACTGCATGCTCGTTTGCCAATTCAGTCTGATAAAAAAGACATTCTCCCATATACACACACCCTCCGCTTAATTTTATAAATATGATCCTATATTCCTGGATATTATACTGCATGGTGAGGTTTAAAATGGGTTTAATGTATATACTTAATGTAGGCATGCACAAAGTTTAGTTGTTAACACAACGAAACTGCTATTTAACGAGGCGGAAAGGCCATTGAATTAAGATTAAGCAACACGATACCAAAATCAACCAACGTTTGATTTTATCGAAATAGTTATAGAAATTTTCATGAGAGTTTGTATCTAAGTACTTAAATTATTCACAGCTTTCTAAATAACTAAATATAGATGTTGCATTACATCTTTTTCCTCATACAATTACGTATCACAATATTCCATAGAAAACACTTGTTTTATCAGACACAAACTACTATCTAATTATCTATACATTGTTAAGTAAACCAATAATTTAAATTATTTATGTCATATGTTACAATCCGTCAAGCTGTTTGGCCTGTTTGGCCTGTGGCCTGTGAGTGCGAAAGAAATAGACATACATGTAAATATATATATACTTACATACATACATATATACGCTCGAAAACATTACTCTCCTTATTAGGTAAATAGGCTCGCAGTGTGTTAGGTGCTAAGATATAATCTATACTATATCGCTCCAAGTATCGTCTAAATCGTATCATCATCGTAGGTAAATTTAGTAAATCAGTAAAGCACGCATTAAGGTTGTATCAAAAAAAACTCGCCCGTCAGCAGTATCTAAACTCTACAACTGTCTCTTAATTTTCTATAACTTCTTCTTAATAAAGTATGTATTTATTTATAAATGTATTGTATGTATTGTATGTACACATATTTTTTATATTTTATATTAATATATTATTTATTTGAACTGGGGTCAACTGGTTGACAATGCATCATTCATTAAGTTAGCTATGTAACTTTTTTCTAGAGGTGCAACAAATAAATAAACAACAAGTACGTATACCTCACCATATACCTACGAGTCTCCATGTAGCTCTTGAAACTTACCAAGACTTACCACTTACAACTTGTAAAGTTGAAAAGAAAACGGGAGCATAATAGTAAAAAAACATCGTCCTGCTATAAAATGCACAAGAATCCGGAGTCTTTGTTAAACTGATTTTAATTCTCAATCGTCGCGAACAGTAAAAAATATGTAGTAGAAGGAATGTAATAAAGGGGCTAATTATATAGGAGCCTGTGGCGGCAGCTCATTCCTTATGCATTCAGCGCGCCTTAATGCCTTCATTACCAGTTTAAAGTATTAAGCAAACTTTGAAGCCGGAAGACGTCTCACTGAGATTTGTTTAAGTGGTCTAGCGTTCCGTCTCAAATATCGGACGGGAAATGTTTGCACGAAAACAATTTCCTCTTCGATGATACAATATTGCCAAATCTGCAGGATTGTAATATACTTACGCATTCGCGTGAAAATACATTCTATGGTTTATTACGTAAAGTCTTTTTATATTGTAGGTAGGTCTATATGTAGGCGTGGAGTTTTATTTAAATATTTGGATTGTAAAGATCAAGAGGCGCAGAGATAGAGAGCCCTTTGAGGTACTCGAGTAATTGAGATGGACATTTATTGGACACAGGTGTAGAAATTAGATTTCCTTCGGCATAAAATATGTATTTTCGGGTCCGTCAAAATGTTATTTGATTCCAAAACCTTTATATACACATTAGTTCTATGCATACGCATAATAACGGCCATGATTGTTTAAACTTCTTTATTGGATTCATTTTAGCGAAGCATTCGATAAACATTCTTTTTCTTATTTTTTTTTTTCAACATATTTTGAATACCTGAATAACATACATAATACAATTATCCATTATGATTGTAATTACAGAGTTATGCGAACAAGGTTAATTTGCTAAAGTTATCAATAACAAATACATAATTTTAATAAATATTAAGTAAAATATATCTAAATACAATTCGTATTCGCCCAAAATCATTTATATACCTATTAATTAACATTAATCTTTATATTACAAATTGCGAAAGTTTTGATGGATTAATGTTTCTTACTCAAACACGACATAACGGCTGAACGGATCTAGAAATCTGAAATTTCACACAGAAATAGATTACATCATGGTCTAGAATAACACATGGGCATACTTTTGTCCCGGAATAATATACGGTTTAAATCGGGCACATACAAGGGATCGACATGTCATTTTTTGCATAGAAGTAGTTAGTAGTTAGTCATATAAATAAAAAAAGCTATTTTTATTACGGAAAATAGACTGTTCCTGTAGGATAGGCCAGGGTTAGGGAAATGAAATGAAATCTTCTTAGTTTTTTTACCGCGCACGCCTCATGTTCTTTTCAATATCTCATAAAAGAATGTTATTTTGTTAAAATTGTTAGAGAGTATAATATGTATATCGTGTTATTTTTCTTTAAACGTATATTTAGTGCAACCGCATCGTATAGTATTAATCTAAATTCGCCATTTTGGAGTCGACACGATTCTTTTTTTGTATCCTTGTGTATATTTATTTATTTCTTCAAGTCACTTACCTACCTTTCTTACTTACATGCGGATTAATAGGATAGGTGACGACCCGCGTGGTGGAGCGGTCACCATACCGGTCTGACACGCAGTGGGTCCCCGGTTCGATTCCCGGCCAGACAGAAATATGAATGATGAGTTTAGATTTCTGTTCTGAGTCTGGATGTTTGTGTATTCGTCTTTGTGTGTCCATGGCACCCACGACACAGGAGAAAATCAGTGGGGCTATGAATGTAGAAAGCATATGCGTGTTTTTTTTACAGTAATCAAAGTAGATCAGGCCGGTAGTTACCATGGGTCCATGTAAAATTATTTTTTACAATTATTACTATAAAATCTATAAATAATGTTATGTGAAGCTGGTCGTAATGAAATAAATGTTATAAAGATAATTAATTAATATTTGCTTTTAATAATTACAATTAAAACATTTTTGAACCGTGTGTAACCACTGACGATAGTATGTTGGTGATGATAAGGTACTACCTATTCTTGTTCATTTTATGTTGGCGGTAGACGCAGCACCCTGGCACGCTCGTAGTCACGCTTTCAATAGGTATCTTTTTATGCATATTTGGAGATGGGGACAGTTGGTATAATAAACAAGTTTCTAGTCTTTGGTCTAGTTATTTTATTGAGAATTAAATCATTATTTTCATTCGAAACCGATTCATGGTCAAACTCAACCCACGTACAATACATATAACTAAAACTTAATTTTTATATAAAATTTAAGATAAACTATTTATTTACAACGATTTAAATAGGTATGTACATAAATATTTAAATTCACAACATTTAACTTGATCAACAATGAATCATTTAATTGCATATGATTATTAGAAATTATTAAACAATATTTTCTACATTACTGAGTAACAACTTATAATGTTGCGGCCGACTACAAAAAAATATTGCACGTCAATCAGCATATATTTTAGAAGGGTAATATATGTAGCGATGAGCACTTTTATTGATGTGTGTATAAACAATTTTCGTGTGAAAGTTTACTTAATTCATTGACTATTTTTGTAACGTATTTACTTCTTGTGCATTAACTATATAATAATTATATAATCACAGAAATATTCGGTGGATAATTAAGTGATTTATCGAAATCTGTGTAGGAAACATACGAGATTATACTATAACTGTGATTAATTGTACTGTACAATAAACATAAAGAAGGAAGCTAAATAAACTGAACATACACTTTAAATATTTGCGACACATTTCATTGTTAGAGTGGAAATTCACGGAGCGGTTTTCGACCATCTCACGCGATATAGAAATCTCATTTCTAAATTCAGGTCACCTCGATTTTGTGTCGTTTCTGCAGGTCCCGAAAACCCATCGAAACATGATCGAAAGAATGGCGATCAGAGACCGATACAAATTGCCCATCGGTGCAACGGAAGCTGCAGACAGTCACGCTTAAGCTAAATTCGTGACAAAAACCGCGCTACGAAATAGGCAACTATGTTTAATTAATGCTCTTATGTTTTTTGCGTGTTGCTCTTACGCCTCCCATGCGCGAGTGTAGTGGAAAACCGTTCCATGAATTCTTAGCCATCCTTGGATGCCGGCCGACAACAATGGGTTACTACTTAAAAATTTAAATTATACATTGAAAATAATTCTAATTACCTAAAAATTGTAAATAATATAAAACACGACATCTAAATACAATCAATAATTTACGAATTATAAGCGTACTAATGGACAGACAAAGTAATGTTTCCATTTATTATATAAAAATAGAAGACATAGAAAAGGGATAGACAGGCTACGATAAAAATAAATGTTTGTCAAAAAAACATCCAATGGCATGTTCATTTTTGTATTGTACTTTTTAAATTACTTGAAAAGTTACAAATTTTGGCTGATTATAAGTGCAAGGATACAATAAACAGACATTACATGTTTCATATTTTTAGACAGCGGTTGTTGTGTTGATGACTACAACACTTAAAGTGCTTACTTGTGTTGATGACTACAACCTTAGAATAATTAAAGCAATTTTAAACAAGCCTGTCTATGTAATTAATTCATTTTTTTTAGTAAGTTAATCAATATGAACAGTTCCCAGTCCTGGCCAGCGGTTTGTTCACCGGACACCCCGTGACTCCTTGAATATCGACTTGTAGCATCACTAAAGCCCTATTATGTAAGCGTTATAAATACCACCGATTCGTTACACTTAAAGTGCTTACTATAATGTATTCTTTATTCAGGATAATTAAAAATATTATCTAAATACATTACCTTATACATACCATAATAATATGTTACTTATATAATCATAATAAATTTTACATTTTATCATACGAAAATATTAAGCATAATTTAGTTACGAATTATTATTCAATAATTAGTTAACATAAACAAGTATTTGAAATCAATGTTTTACCATCAGAAAGAATCATATTCTATATTTAAGACCAAAACACTTAACCACTATACAAGTTATTGCTTAAAGCAACGGTCGGCGACCTTTTGGCATCACGGCCCACGTACAAGTAGTTTACAAGGGGTAATGTTGCATTCGAAATAAGTACCTATCTAAAATTTGACAGTGAAAAAAGAAACGTTTGTCAAAAAGAAAATTATAGCGAAAACAAAACGTTTGTTCGGAACATTTGACGTTGACAAATAGGAAGATCCATGGCCTGAAAGAGGGTCTAGGAAGATCCGCGGACCGCAAGCGAAATTCCGACCGCTAGCTTAATGCCCTCGTTCACGTCGAAGTGAGGGGAATCCGGCAACGCGATACAAGCACAGGAACATTATGTACTTTACTCTAACTCTATACTCGAATGTTTCATACTACTTATTTAACGCAGCAGCATTAATGATACACAACGCATATTTTTTTAAATACTTTCTTATAGTTTTTTAAGCATTTTCTATAAAGATAAGGTCATATGAAGGGTATTTTTAAGCAAGTTATATCTGATCTTCAAAAACAATATATACAAAAGCTCTAAGACTCAAACTCCGTACACTGTTCGTCCACATAATACCACCGGAACATTAACTTCTTTGTTTACATGGAAGAACAGCACATTCAATAGTTTTGTATTCAAGTAGGTATACCTAGTGTATAATTCCAAACATTTTAATACTGAAAATATCGTTATAACATATTGATATAAAGTAGATATTTTTGACTAATTTACAAATCTCAGTTCTTGTTATTTATTACATTATTATGAAGTTATTTCTTTCGAATTGTATATCAATCGCTTGAATGAAAGCTATAGCCATGAACTGAATCGTCGAAACCCTGTTGACCTAAATATATTTACATCGTAAATGCGATTCATCAATTATGTATCTGAATGTCTTCAAGTGGCCCCATGCAAGAGACAATCGTGAGTCGAAACATTACATAGGAAGAATCGGGATTTTGTAATATAGCGTACGCGTACGACGTCAATCCAAAATAAAGTAAGATTACAAGTACGTATATCTAAAATACTAACGATATTAATAATTTGGCGATATACGGGGCGACAGTTAAAATACATCGACAACCTGAAAATACGTACAAACGCAGGGTTACAAATAGAAATGCGTCCCTAGGCAAATCGGCAAACCAGGAAATGCGACGGACGCACCGGATCGGTATTCCTGCCGCAATTCCCCACACTCGACGGCGCCGGCCGACGGCTGGCATCGGTCCGACTCGGACGATGACACTCCGACGGGAACAAGCTTGAGGGTCGGAAAGCCGTCGGCGCTTGCGTACGCGGCGACCGGCGCGCTAGCACAGCCCGTGCAGCCGCCGCGCCGACGGCGCCGGCCGCGCCGCCGCCAGCAGCCGCAGCAGCGGCCGCCCGCACAGCGCCACCAGCCCGCCGCCCGCCCAGCGTGCCGCTGCCGCCTCCTCCACCTCCGCGATGCGGTTCAGCGAGCGCGACTCCCGCAGGCGGCTCTCCTT
>DWNE01009249.1:0-11016 GCA_018249875.1 Cecropterus toxeus | reverse complement strand
ATTATTTAATCAAATGCAATGCAGAATTTCGCGTCTTACATTACATGTCTCGGGGATAGGTTGTCTGTGCATACAACAAACGTGATATTATTGTTCGATAATAAGAGCGACAAAACTAGACGCTTAAAATAATAGTATATACCCATTTACTGTAAAAATAAATAATGAAATTTAAATAAAATAAATATTTAAGGGGGCGTACAACAAACATGCTTTTCTTGCCCCATTGTACGGAAATCTTCGTGCGTGAGCCCGACTCTCACTTGGCCGCTTTTTTATATTTTAGCCAGCCTTATACGCTACCTACTTTCTAGTAAAGAACATGAAAAATGTTCCGAAGAAACGGACAGCGTACTAGTCATTTTCCGAACACTTATCTAATTATTTACCAAGGAACATACCGGAAATTAACGATTAGGTGCCATTAGCTTCAAACGGTCCACAGCACCGTCTTAGACAGTAGTATAATCGAATTCGTCTATAAATGTTCTTCGCCATTTCGATTGAAGTACGCATCTTAAAGCAATAACAATATTTTACTTGTAAGTAATTATAATTTCTTAGAAAACATTTTTTCTGCCCTGTAAAGCATGAACATAGCAATCTCCTCAGAATTCTCGTTCAATGTGAACGATTTCTTATGTTTTTGTATTTTTTATACGTCTGGCTCGTAACCCGCTAAGTTGTTGTATATGAAAAGGTTTTAATTGGATGGGTTGTTTGAAGTGAATTGTAAACAACTGTGCTGCCACAATGCCACTCCGACTACACGACAAAAACCCGTTTAATTGCTGTGAGGTGCAGGTTAGACGGTACCGATGTGATGTATGTGATGTTCAACTTTTTACTTATTTCTCACAAATTTGTTTATTGCGGGTATTCTATACTTCTATATAAAAATGAAATGGTGTGAGTCTATGAGCCTGTTTATTACTCAATCACGCCAGAACCACTGGTTCCATTTACATGAAATTTTGCATAGATGTAGGTCATTTCCCTGGTCAACTTATAGGGTACTTTTGATTTTGATATTTCGCACTATTTAAAGATCGCGACAATCCTTATGTCGCGTAGCGAAGCACAAGTAGCTAGAAGTTTTCTGTCTCTTTAGTAACTATGAGCCGTGCGCAGTTTATACCCGGTTTCAGTCGACTGGCACGCAAATTACTCCATACGTGCAAGCTTAATATCAAAAACAGTTTTGAATAGATTTGCTTAAGATGTCAAAAAACATAAAAAACACGTATATTGTTTATTTTAAATAATCGATATCTTTGATTAGGCTGTTAATTTGGACCTTTATGATGGATCCGTATGATGATTATTCGAAAAAATTAAATTGAAAATTTATCACACATGTTGCATGATGGAAGGCTAGAACGAATGGTATTGACTATAAAAACAACATTAGTCGTCATAGCCGCAATAATAAGACGAAGCGTGTAAATCTGCAAAAAGTGCCTTAACGGTTCTGAACACAGCGAAGATGAATATGAAACAAATTATACTTGAGGTGCTTCGAATTATTAAGGTTCCATTCGATTCACTCTGTTATAGCGTTGATTCATTTTTATTTCATTTTATAAACGTTATAATATGTTTAGCTAGTGTGTAAAATTATAAAAACTCGCATATTTATAACAAACGAGTTTTTCGCGCGGCTTCGCAGCTTGGGTCATGTACCAAGGTGCAAGGTATCCTATGTGTCAGTCTAGGCCTTAAAACTTCCTTATGCCAAATATCATTTATTGGAATCGGTAGTTTTTGCGTGATAGAGTTGAAGCACAGACGAAATTGAACCTTAAATCACTTTCCTTTTATATGTAAGTCTCGACGATTAAACTGCTTAAAACGAGCTTTATGTTCATAATAATATTTAATGTGAGGTTTATATGAGTTTTCGTCAAAATAGTCAAAATATGTATATTTTTAGATTCCTCTATTTACTAGCTTTCATTTGATGTCGTATTAGTAAAAAAATCGTCCCTTCCCAACTTGTTTTCTATTTTCAGGCGCCATTTTAAAAAATTATATATATACAACATATGTACATACATACATACGCTCGAAAAACATTAACCTCCTTCTGACGCAGTCGGGTAAAAAGGTAATTAGTATTCAAACAACAGAGAAGATAAAAGTTCTATTATTATTTTCCTATTTTTATTTGTATTTTTTTTACACTCAATAACCTATTTTGATTTGATTTCCTATTCTTCCGAAATGTATTTTTTTACACTCAATATCCTTAAAGAGTTTTCCCCTAGAAGAGTTGATTTTCACTTGCTTGATATGAATAATTGTAGAAATGTAACTAAGGAGTGTATTCATTTATGTTTAATGATCGTGCCTTATGTAGAAGTTTTAGTTGCTAAACAAGCTTGCTTACTTCGAAAATAAATAAGAGAACATTTTGATTTTACATTTCACTGAGAAACTAATTGTCTGTTAACTTTCTGAGATTTTTCTTAATAACACATTGACATTTTGGATTTATCATGACATGGTCTACCAATCAACTTGACTACGAATTTCTATATGTTGCAACATAAATGTTTTCTCCTACTAGAAAATTTATGAAGGCTGTAAAAAATATAAAGTTTTAACTCGGATACTTCATACGTGTTATCGTTAGATCTATTTATGTTACTTTTGTATGATTTAACCTAAAAATAATTATACTTACATATACATATAAATTATACTTATATATAAAGAATTTCCTAAAACGTGGATCGCAATTTCATTGCCTTCGTAAAGTATGGAACCACACTTTACGAAGACACAATTTCCTGTATGTATGTTTTTTATTTAATCTAACTTTTTGTTTCTGACTTGATTATAATCTTTTCTGTTTTATTAAAATCATTCTTGTAAAAAAAAACCGCACTAATTATACTTTAGGATTGAATTTAAATTTAAGGAACGATTAACTATGTCTATAAACTGACCTGATTTTACTTGTTTCTTGTTTGACTTTTGGGCTTTATTGTCTTGAAAAAACGAGGAGAGCCACCAAGAGTTCTTTGGTGGACATGTTATCTTCTTGGTCGTTGGAGCTTTTGTTGTTTTTGTGTTTTGCCGCACCGGCCGTGACGTTGTTGGGCGGGACGAGACCACCGTCCGCCTTCGCGTAGTTCGTTGAGGGCGGCGCGTTGTTGATTGTTTTCGTGTACTATTGGGCCGACGAGAAGTTGTCGGCTTTTTTGTACTACGCACAGGTTTTTTTACCACACCATCCACCCACACTTGTTGATCACCTAACTCTACTACAGTTTGTAGTGGGACATGCGTTAACGGATTAGGCGATTCAGTAAACGCAGGTCGCTTCGTCACTATAAAGTTCGTATGACTTTGTATGTTAATTGTTGTTTTTATTATTTTGTTTTTATCCTTCCCGCTGCTTTTGAGTGCACTTTTGTTTTTCATAGTCACGTTGAGCGCGGGCACCTTGGTCCTCAATATCACTTTGGCACTAGGTTTAACGGTTCGCACGGGAAGCGGCGTTTCATACGTGTCGTAGTCTTCCCAGAGTGCAAACGGGTCTAGATCAGAGTCGGAAGCCTCTGAGGAGTGTTGGGGCGGGCGGCGCGCGGCCGCGCAAGCGAGCAACGCGAGCAGCGTCAGAAGACGCGCCATGAGACGAACGTGTTCGCATGGCGAGGTGCGCGCGCACTGTACGCACGGTGCCCGCTCGCCGTTGCGACCACCTTCCCTGCCACCGTCATTATGCGATATCGCTTTTAACGCCGCAACCAGGTCAACCCGCCTCTTCGGATTATACGTCCAGTTCTCCGGGTAACTTTAATGCTTACCTTCATACAGTTTTCCCTTCTCAATTGATTACATACTATAAATAAATCTAAACTTAGTCAAATTTATTTATAGCGGTTAACTTCGATCACTCACGCCAGTAATCCTGGGTTCAAATCCAGGAACGCATCTTTTGAGCTAGAAGCTTTGTGCGTGTTTGAAATTGATTATCACACGCTTGAACGGTAAAAGAACATCAAAACGTCATCAGGAAAGCTATGTGAATGATTAAGAGTTTAGAAAAAGGTTCTTTAACTATATGAATTTAACCATCTCGCACTTAGGCAACGTGATAGACTTAACCATCTCATACGAAGAGAAACCCATCTCGTGTTTCAGTCAATGATTTATAATGATGATAAACTACCCGTTTAAACGGAAACGCCAAGCATACTCGTACACGATTGTTACTTATACCCAATCGCTAATACTCAAGTAAAAATGTGAGATAAATATTATATAATAGAAAAATAATTCATCAACATCATAAATTCATTCATCACGATTGTCTTAATACAGATAAGACAGATGCGCAGTGCTACATTTGTTTCTGCTTCAACGATTATGTAAAGCAAAAGTATTTTATATAGATGTCCGATAACAATGTCACGCAACAAGTTATACTATACCAACGGTTCTAACCGACTCGGGTTCAACTCTTCCATGTTAATCTGGACCAGCGTTTCTCGAAGTAGACAATAACGCCGGCGGGGCGTGCAGTACCTAAAGAAAATTGGGAAGCGTTAAATTTACGCTAGACTATTTTTAAGAGAGGAAATTCATAATTTTAGATGCGTTTGAAAATAATTCAAATGTGGATTTAAGCCTTTAACTTAAGTAGCGATTGTGTTACGTCTCCGGAGGTACCACCGCCATCCACCACACATATTTATTCCTAATAACAGCAGTGCTAAGCACCAGTGCGCGTAAGGAAGACATAATTATACGACATTATAACTAAGTCGCTAAGTAACAATAGAATTCTTATAAACTGGGGTTAATTAGTGATGTCCATGGGCGACAGTTACATATTTGTTTGCTACATTTATTTATAAAAAGATCCGACTAAGTTTGAGAACCTTTGAGCTAAATGTATCCAGTTCAACCGACATGACCGTAACCGTATTAGTGCTCATAACTATCGCTGTTCTAGAAAGAAAACTTAGGTCTAGTTTCATCAAGTGAAATTTATTTACTGGTATAGATAAGGCTTACTTAGTGGCATAGGTCCTATTATGTAATATTGCATATGTTTGTTCTTTAATCATGATGAAAGTAAAAAAATAAATTAATGTGTGATGCACGATGATGTTGAATACGGAAATATTTAGGTAATGAAAACTTTTAAGAATGGATTTTGACTTTTTAGTTGTACCTTAATATTTCTACATGTATATTGCGTATGTTTATGTATATATAGGTAAAAAGCTATATGTAGAATTAACTCTCATATAGAAATACCATAATAATTAAACTCGGTACGTCTCTCGGAGAATATAAGCAAGCCTAACTTTCTTTTTTTCGGCACTAGGGGGAAACCTTCAAAAGGTACCCGACGCCGTGGGAACAATGCCGGGTAATGTGGGATTTTTGCCGCACTAAAACTCCCCGGTGGCCGTCCTCAAGGCTGTGTGGAAGACTCCGACATCTCCAACGGAACACAACCGGAGTCCTCCGAGCGCGATGCCCCTTGGGGCTCTTTACCTATCAGCATTTACCGTGCCTTACACCGTGCCCAGTGTTTAAGATGGCATGCGATCACACATGCCGCCGTCCTACCTGATGTCGCTTGGCTGGACGGCCTGAGCTCCCACTCTTGCCTCCCGGAAACCCCCTTTTAGTCGCCTTTTACGACAGGCACAGGACGGGACGGATTCTGATCCCAGAACTACAGGGACAATCCTTACCTTACCTAACCCAATTTTCTTTTCTCTTTACCATTTCCTTTCTAGTAATTTCTCTTGATTTCAGTGGTTAAATAAATACAAATTAGTAAACCATCGATGCGTAAAAAGTGGTCCAATTTCAACAGTTCAGTTCTTCTATGTATCCTCCTACTATGCACTCACTGTATATTGTTAAGCGTAACTACATATATATTGCACATTATTAACGTCACTTTGTTCCTATATGAAACATATTTCAATATAGCTTTCTCGGAGCAAGTAGATCACTTAGAGAAACCCGCGAAAATCCGCTCCGATGTCACCTAGTTATGAGAACCATGTATTTTTGCTTTTGTTTCCGGGTTGATGGCGTGCAGTTCTATAGATAATTATAATCCGTAAGTTGAAGTGTGTAACATAACACTTGTGTGAGAAAATAACTTATAATAAACATTAATACTTATAATAAATTACGTGCTTTCTTTTAGAACATTACTATTTTATTATCAAAATATAAGTAGATACGTATATGATGCAATTCATGGTCTTATATGGCTAAATTAAATATTATTTCTACTTTATTATATTAATACTCAATGTCAAAAATCAAACAATCAATTCATGGTTCATATCACTTAGTTATCCACTTAGTAGTCCAACACTTAGTTGATTGATTGATTTTCGAGATTATTATGAAAATCACACAGTGTGTCACAAGTTCAGTTTTATCGTTTCAGTTCGACCGTCTTAGCCCTTTGGAGAAGCAATGCATCTTAGATTGTCTTCAGATGGAATCCCTGTCTTTAGAAGGTTACTTACCAAAGTCCGTGGACGAAAGTGCTTCAGCAATATAAAAAAAATGTTCCGTATTTTTGATCACCCTTCCATATCACAAAACTACACTGTTAATGTTGGGTTCCTTTTCGAAGGCATCATTAACAATTAATTTCACGACAATTTACTGTTAAAATTGATTAACTTCTGGTATACTCGTCATACATATCCCTTATTGTAACAGCTTAGGTAAGTCGTAGGGTATGTCGCAATTACTTATCTATGATGCTCGCATATTTAGTATTAGATCTTAGATTAATTAACTCTATTACATACGAGCTGAACCGACTGACAGACTGGCTTGCATTAACTATTAACTATGAATTTTGAATTCGAATTGGTAATACTGATAGGTATCTCAAACGATATAAGGTTAGGTTTTGTTGCTTTTTTTTAACTTTACGCAATTTTCCTGTTTTTTACTGTTGTAAAAACCTTCTCCTGATCGTAACAAATGCAACAAAAAAGAATTAGCGAAATCAGTTCAGCCGTTCGCGTGTGATGCTATGACCAAGGGAATTAGAGTTTTTTTTATATATTTATATATATAAGTAAAGATGATAATAAAGACATTGTGAGACTATAATATAGGTATACTACACAGAAGTAGGAACTGTAAAAGTATCGCAGACGCAATTTATGCACACAGCTGCAATATATTGACTTAATTCGTAGTCAATAGTTTTGTTTTGAAGAGACCTGTGGCGAATTCATGTCATAATAACATAATTTTCCTTGTGTCTCGATGTTAATGCCAAAAACAACATAAATAGGTACTTTGTAATATTGTTCTAACTACTAATTGTGAAATAAATCTATTTTGAAAGACCAATTAAAAATATAACAGTACGATGTATTACAAAACGATATAATTATGATACGATACGATGTATTAAGATTATTTTACAAGTAAGACGATAAATATAATATTACGTATTTTTTTATTATCATGACGAAAACATTAAATACAATATACATACAAGTTGGCTGTTACTTTTATTCTTTGTTTTAGTTTTAAATTAATTTTTCAAATTATTCAGTTTTAAAATAATTAAACCGCAAGCAAAATTTTCCATTTGAATATCGGTCATAGATAAAAATACAAAACAATTTAAATTATAAATAACAAACAGTATCATTATATAACGAACAATACCCGTAACAGTATATTTACGTAGTAACAGCGTGGATTACAATTGATACATGTGGAATACGAGACTAGGTAATGACAGGCGAATCAGTGCACATGCCTGATCCACAGGGCCAAAATCATCGAGTGTTCGAAGTAGTGGCATCGTGTACGGTCGTGTGCGGCCGAGAACTCGCGCTCTTGGACTCTTGCCTCGCTCTCACCGATAACCTACTCGTATCTACTTCACTTCGCCTGTGACAAGACCCACGAGTTCACTGGCACTTCGCTCTAGTCGCTGCGGGTCATTGCCGTACCCGTAAGGTAATCCGCCGACCTAAACATCTACATACAATTATTCTTATAGCGCGTATACTGCATGCCACCTAAATATTGTTTACCATTTCATTTGTTGTGGTGGTCGAGTACGCAATATAATTTATGTTTTGCGTCTACACCAAAATTTCATAAACACATATTTCATTGAATATTATTCGTTTAAATATGCTATTACGATTTTGATAAGCTTTTCCATCTCATATCTTTCTGTCTTACCTACATGAATGAAAATAATCAATAGTAAGGAATATTTAATAAACGTGCACAACATTGTATAACAGCTATAACAATTTCTTAGTGTGAAATAATCATCTTTTCCTTCTATTGTTGTTGTTTTCTATTTTAATATACTTCACTACTGTAGTCTATACTTGTTTTTTCCTTTTCATTCGCAACAGTATTTCTAGATATCATATAATAATAATTCAATCATTTTGTAACTTTTTTTTGTTTAGATCTGACTACTGCGAACTTAAAAAAAGGGTTATGATTTTGACCATTATGTATGTTTCTTTGTTTCGTATATTGGGTGCACAATGTTTTCTGCGCCGCCATAACTACTAAAGCACTTATAAATTTAAAAAAAGGCCTTATTAGCACATTTCTACCATATATTGTTAGCAGTTGCTTGCTGCTTTCTTAAGATAAAAAAAGCTTAAAAAGTACCTATGAAGCAAGAAAATTCTCTTATAGTTGTTCTAATGTTCGAAGAAAACCATGGTTGTAGGTATACAATACGTAAAAAAATGGCCTACTCCGACGGCATTCCGACTCCTAAACATTACCACGGTAATAGTATCATACAATATTACCGTGTCATTACTATTGGAATATTTTCTAATTTCATACTTTTTCGAGTACTCGCGCCCTTTTAAAAAAATTCTTTGCTTTTTACACACTGTACACGTTTTGTTTTTTACTGCGACAGGACAGGGGTAATGTATTTCTGTATGTATATATGTAGGTATGTATGTTTGTATGTATGCCCATTACTTTGGCACACGCTACAGCCAAAACGGCTTGACGGATTGTGACATATGCCATATCATTAGAATCTTTTAGGTCAGGAGGCATGATTTTTTTTACTATCATGACATTTGATACGCATACAGTAATAAAAGCTAGTAAATAGATCACACCAAAAATATATTCATTATAATTTACTTAATATTTTAATAAAAACAAAAAAAAAACTCGTTTTAATTAATTAGTATTATATCATTATATAAACAAAAAATGTTTTAAAGCTGTCGATATGTGCCTTGTTTATTATATTATTTATCTATCATATTACAAACACAATGATTCCGCTGCAATTTGGTAAAGCAAGAAACTCAACAGCCATTTTTATCACCGAAAAGAATTGGCCCATCACTGTAACCATCTACATTTTATAGTGTAGTAAACTCGACTTAAGATTTTCAAACTACCATAAACGCACGTAAGACTTTCTTACGTGCGTTTATGGTAGTCTTGAAAATTATTTTATTACGCTTTAGTTGAATGATTGTACATTTAAAGGATTTGCTTTATTTTATCCTCAAATAATTTGACGTCATCAACATTGGTAAACTAAACATTTAAATTATTATTAGAACGATACCGGTTTTTCACGTAAGGCAATTTTTTCCCGGTACCTTAGAAGTCCAGTCACAAGGACTAAATAAATAAATTTATTCAGATTTTACTATTATCTACATTCAGCTTATCTTTTCATATTTCCAACACCAACAGGCAGGAGATACTGTAGCTCTATTCAGGTCCCGGTACTACAGGGACAGAATGCTCTATACCTATCGTAAATTACGCGACCAGAACTGTCAAAGTCACCGGAATAGCTAATAATTATTAAATTAAAATAGCTTTTACTCATAGCTTGAACATATGGACGTAAATTTAATTAGTTAAAATATAATTACCTACTTAATACGTACATGATAATGAACAATTTACATGAAATAAATTCAAATATTCAAATGAAGACTTTGTTGAATTCTAATTTACGGAACTTTCTATAACGCCTCAACCGCTAACAACCGAGATATTCTTTATTACATGTCGTAAATTGCGGTTGAGTTGCATGAGTGTAGTACCTAGATATCTACAATTTTATATCTGTTTTGTCCAATATTTGTGCCACCTCTCACCTGTCCGGGTCACCTCTTCTGAGGTTGCGTGCTTAGACAAGAATAAAAAAAAATACTATACAAAAGGTACATGACCAGGTAACGAATTTTATTATTAAACATTCAGGTTTCTAGTTCTTTAATAAAAAGAATCATGTTTTTCCTCGGATTATACACACTTATTTAGAGAAGCATATTATTTTCATATTGTTTGTATATACATAAATGTGTATTTGGCAATATTAGCATTATATTATACGGTAAAGTAGTTTAGATGGCACAGACGAAGTTTAGTCTCAAGGTGATCAGGGTTAAAACCGTCTAAAATCTCACGGTTGTCTAGACAAACTCATTGAAATATTTTGCAGATATGAATGTATATGTAAATTGATTATATTATGATAAAGGTAAATATTTAATGATAGGTTCGTGATTCAGCATAGCACCAATAATGAAAGCTCTTAATATTTTTAATGTAATAAATGGAATATTTCAGTCCTAAGTCAAAGACTTAAAGTCCTAAGTCCTAAGACAAAGAAATTTTGCATGTCAATTTTATGACAGTATGTTGAGATGACGAACAACTTCTATAACGTTGTAAGATTTTTTATAAATACATATGAAATATCCATATGAATATTTTTTACCAATTAATATTTTTTCACGTCGACTATCGAGATTAAATAAGATTCGTTGTATACAGTGTAATCGATTTTATAGTGGGCGTAATATTTTAATGTGCGTATTATTAATATATATTGCAAAACGAACATTCCGATTTTCGTCTATCTGTCGAAAACTAAAAAGTTTTGGTTGAACCACGAAAGACTTGTGCTTAATATAGAGGTGCTTACAAATGTCAATGGGCGACAGTGACCACTCACTACCT
>DWNE01009248.1:0-11016 GCA_018249875.1 Cecropterus toxeus | reverse complement strand
ATTTTAAAAAGTTATTATTGTCCTTTTACTCATTAGGTGAAGTGCTTTCGATATCAGTTTAAAGTTATTTGATGTCTGTAATAGTTACGTAATAATCGCCTGTGCACACTTAACGATTACACCCGGTATACCTTATACTAGATATATCATACTTTCAAACATTACATTAATCACGAAAACATTAATAAAATCGGCAAAGCAATCCATATACAAAAAAACACTCTTAGCACTAATAACATTTACCTGCGGGACAAAATTTAGCTTCAGGTCCATCAAACTCTGCCAAGTTTCGCTTTACGGGCACCGTGTCGTCCTTGAGCGTTAAGTGGGGAGGCTGGTCGGCTTCATGATTTGTACCTGATAAAACAACAGTATAATTAAAAGGGTGTAAATGATATGTTGGAAATGCCTGGAAACTGTTTAACATGGAAATATTTATGCTTTAGGAAATACGAGTGAAAGTTTTAGAGTGCATTAATAATCAATGTACATAGTGTATCGACAGATATATACGAAAAGGAAGAGACATCCTCTTCCTCATAGCGAAAAATTGTAAAGCTATTATTGTAATTAATTAATTATGATTAACAACTTCGATTTAATATCTTGCTTTATAAACCCAGATCTACTAGACTTTTCTGGCTCATCTGAATCGTATCGAGTCGTAGTGGATAGTTTAGCCTAAAACGATTTTTACATAATAGATTTGAATAAACATCCTGAAATATAGTTATGTTATGTGGAGGTCCGCCCTCTCCTCTCTCCCCTTATGTACGCACATGTGCCTAAGTGTTAACAATTAAAAACATCCAAGTGTAATATATATAATGTATCGTATAAAACGTATTTTCTTTTCAAGAGTAATTTAAAAGAAGGTTTTTTTACTGGCTATTTAATAATAAATCAATGTTCACCTGTAAGCGCTACTGAAGAAAGAAGATCGAACGTGACAACGCCGTCGGGTTTAGGATACGCTATGGGTTGGAACTCTTTCGCTGGCTTTAGTCTGGCGTGATCGGCACCTAAACAAGAAAAAGACATTAAAACAAATGATTTTCAATTCTTTTTTCTTTAAATTTCACCATAATACAGGAACCACACCCTTCCACGGCGGCCACGCTTCCACCACGTTGTGGAGGTGGTACGTCCCTGGTAGAACTACACTGGATCTACCACGTGGAAATTGCTTCACCGCTGCTTTACGCTTTAACCAGAACACATCACCTTACACTATCCTAGTTTTCCACGTTTAAATTCTTACTGGACAATTAGGTCACTAAATAATGTAAAAAGGAGTCTGATGAAATAAATAAAGATCAAGACTTTCAACTGTACAAAACTATTTATTCAGACTAAATTAACAATAACTGAAAGACATTAGGAATATATAAAACAAGAAGCAAGCAGAAGAAAGCTTGTCAATTTATAACGCGCCAGTATTCATAGGTGCGACATTGTAGTTTATAATACTAGACGCGGAGCATGTCTGCATTTCTCCCAACAGAGTCCTATAAAACGATCGATAATTTTAAGAATAATTCTTTGTGGTCTGAAGTGGCTTCAATTCTATACGCTATTCCCGAGAACTAAGATAGTCGCCTCATATGCAAATGACCCGATGATAAATTATATTATGATTATTATAGAACTTACCACCATGACTCAAGGTCCAAGGTTCCATTCCCCGGACAAGGGTGGAGAAAGCCGAGTACGCCACTCCTCCGTACAGACCCATTGACGTGTGGAATGATGGACGGCAGTTGCGAACTTGCTGTTAAGGAAAGATTAAGATAAAAAACATAACGCAAAGCCCAGATAAAACCTTAGATCTTATAAAATAAATCGATAGCTGCCAATACTTTCCAACCACTCCAACAGACAATGTCGGAGCAGCATAGAAAACTATGGTCAAGTGACCTATGCCCAATACTGAGATATAACTACAGGTAACCATTATGTTACCCTAGTACATTTGCAATATATATTTTCGAGTTTTATTTTGTATACTACCGTCTTACGTGTATGAGTCTTACATGGAAGAGAGACAAATGTATCTTCATTGTTATCAAAAGACATCAACAGTATAGTTTCGTTTCACTAGCAGGTTAGTACTAACTCTATTTGCGTCTATCTCACACTGCTAGACGTTCACACCGAGGGAGACTCAGAATCTCTTTGAAAGATTTGTTCACCTCCTCCATAGTTATATTGCCCTAGTACATTTTGTATGAACTGGCCAGGCATTTGACAGCCGCTTCATTTAATGGTGTAGATGCTATAGCTGAATACGAGAAAAGTACTTAAACGGCGCTGTTTGGTAAAGAGGCTCGACTATTACTTGAACGACATCCACATAGTTTAATCAGTTAATAAATAAATTTCATCTATCGAAAAAAAACGATAATTAAGAGGCGAATCGATAATCGAATATGAATCTAATATTATGCGTCAAAATCGAAGTTAATAAAGGACAATTACCTTCAATTCTTTATAAACATACGAGCTCTTAAGCTTATCTTCGTAGTTTGAGGGTACAACACCCTTGTCATGCGTGGCCTCGCCAGACAAAATCAGATCCATTGCCGCTTCAGCTGCAAGCATTCCTGTACAACAAAAAATATGTCATCTTTATTAATTATATCATGGGTGCTGTTGATTATCTCATCTTTAACTATTGTTTTTTTTTATTAAATGAAGCAGCAAACAAGCGAGCACTCCACCTGCTGGTAAGTGGCCACTACCGCCAATTGATAACTGTAATCAACTCCGGATAAGATCAGTCTTACCTGAGTTTGGTCACAAGTGTTGCTACTAGTGAGGACTAATTTGGAGCGCCTCGGATAAGTATGTCTGCCTTATCACACCTAAACAGCAGCCGTTATGAACAAAGCACTGCTGCTACGAGGCAGAAATAGTTATTTTCTTCTTCCAGCGTCAAACAACAAAGAGTTCTACTACTTTCAATTAAAATTTGTATGTTAGAGACAGGTAGATTTAGGTGAAATTATATGGTGGCATATTGTTTCATTCTTTGACTTTATCTACGATTACAGACATAATAATATAGTATTCATATAGGAAATAATTAAAATAACTTGCGATTGCAGCACAAAAGCTTCGCCTATTTCTGCCCTAAAGGGATTGCTGTACTCTCTTTACGTGTATCCGAACGCGATTTGTTGCTACTAAGCGTATCTAAATACACTAAGTACTACCATTAAGAAAATAACCTAATAAACCGTCACAAACATTGGTCATGATCAAACACACTGAAAGTTGTTGATAAGTCATATCCTGGTCACAAACGTATTTGTTTGAAGATACTTCACTCATTGGCACAATGTAGGCAATAATGAAATAGTTCCTTGTAACAATAGATCAAATAACTCACCACTCTTCATGGCATTATGGGTGCCCTTAATCCTTGGTACGTTGAGGAACCCAGCTGTGTCTCCAACAAGGCAACCCCCAGGGAACACGGGGTTAGGTAGGCACTGCCAGCCACCCTCCACTAGAGCTCTTGCCCCATATGCTATCCTGGTACCACCTAGAAATTGTAATATCCCATTTATTATATAGTTCAAAAACATATGTACTTTAACTACTAAAATGTTAATCATAGAACATTTGAAGGTGTTTCACTATGATATGAATAACTATTTACTGAGTTTAGACATAACACAATCTCAATCAACAAAAAAACAGACAGATTAATATTATGAATAAAACTGTTTGTGTCCAATGTAAGTCTTCTGAAATTAATTTTGTAGGTAAATAGTTACATGAACCTTACCTTATTTTATTTAGGAAGTTAGAAAATAGCGACTTATTTATTTGCGTTTCCTCAATATTTGAAGCCATATATCAAAGCTCAGCTTAATCGTTTATTCCTAGATAGGCAAATAAATAAACCAAGCTTATAGTCACCATGCTACAAAAAATATATTTTATTAAACCTAACAAAAACATGTCAGGATAGTAACATAGAACATACCTTCAAACATAGGCTTGATGTAAGGGTGCAGCTTGAACCTCTGGAACTCCCGGAAGGGACTGATGTAAGGGTTGACATAGTCCAAGCCCACGACGAAGCCCGCGGCCACTAAGGGCGCCTCTCCCTCCGCCACCGCCAAGTGGTAGATAAAGGAGCCTCCGTAGGTATTCTTGTCTAGTGGCCACCCGATCGTATGCTCTACGAGGCCTGGTTTGTGGTTCTGGAATAATTGTTATTGGAATATCAGTGACGTTAGAACAAAATCTTATGTGATTTGGTCAGTACATTTTTGGCACATATTTTGATATTTAAAAGACATGGCAGCATTAAAACGTATGCAGCCTGGTGTAAATGAAAGATCATATGAATGCACATAAGCTTCAACAATATGTTTTTCACCTTTGATTAAACTAGTTAAATTCAATTTCTAATATACCTATTGTATGCGTGAATTTATCGTAATTTTAGTGCTCCATTATTATATATCTAGCTGACATAATTTTTCTCGAGTACTTGTCTCTTCTTTACGATTATTATATGAAAAATTGGTAATGATTTGGAACTTATTATGACTTTAATTTGTAAATGATTACTAGAATTAACAGGAGAAATCATATAGTAAAGTGCAATTTAAATTTAGATTATGTTAACAAAATACCTCTGGTTTCACTTCCCAAAGCTCCTTCAATCCAATGCCATATGACTGAGGTTCACTCTTCTCCCTCAAGTTGTATTTCTGTGACACCATCTTGGTCAAGTGCCCGTGACAGCCTGAAAATAATATCTACTATTATAATAAATAAGTATGAACTAGTAACATTTTAAAAAATAGTAAAACAAATAAACCGACTACATGAAACATTTTTTTTTTTCACAATGATATATCTAATTTAACGCTTTATATGGGTTTTGACAAAATAATCAAGTAAAAGTACTATAATATATATTGGAATGGTCTATTTACTAGCTTTCATTTGATACCCATATTGTCGCTAATATAAAAAGTCGTCCATCCCCTCCCCTCCCCCTAATTTTGCGCTATTTTTTAAATTATAAGCCTATATCGACAAGACGAAAATCATGTCTAACGTCCATGTCACACCCGTACCGGTAGTTGTTGACGGCACTCCTCTCGAAGTTGTCGACGAGTACATTTACCTGGGACAAACGGTCCGGATGGGTAAGTCCAATTTCGAGAGGGAGGTCACTCGAAGAATCCAACTCGGCTGGGCTGCGTTCGGGAAATTACGTAGTATCTTCTCGTCCAAAATCCCTCAGTGCCTGAAGTCGAAACTATACGAGCAATGTGTGTTGCCAGTGATGACCTATGGCGCCGAAACGTGGTCTTTTACGGTAGGCCTCATCCGAAGGCTCAGAGTTGCTCAGCGGGCTATGGAGAGGGCTATGCTTGGAATTTCGCTACGAGACATGATTCGCAACGAGGAAATCCGTAGACGAACTAAGATTACCGACATAGCTCTCAAAATTAGCAGGCTGAAGTGGCAATGGGCTGGCCACATCGCTCGAAGGACCGATAACCGATGGGGAAGAAAGGTCCTCGAGTGGCGACCACGTCTAGGCAAAAGGAGCACAGGTCGCCCCCCGACCAGGTGGACAGATGACCTAAAGAAGATAGCGGGAAACCGTTGGATTCAGAAGGCACAGGACCGGTTGGAGTGGCGCCTCTTAGGGGAGGCCTATGTCCAGCAGTGGACCTCGAAAGGCTGATGGATGGATGAATGGATGGATCAGATACTCAAGGTTTACTCTAGGTTTCATAAGAATTGCGGTTAAGTGTTATAGTTTTATCTTAAAAAAAAGACGAACCTCCATACAAACTTTCATGCCCTATTTCAACTTTTTCAATCCCTGTTTGGTAAAAGGTAGCTTATGTTCTTTGCCCAGGTCAAGTCTATATTTGTACCAAATTTCATTAAAATCGGTTCAGTGGTTTAGGCGTGAAAATGTATCAAATAACTCTGTCTGTCCGACAGAGTTATTTAGTATTTACTAGTTGAATTACCCGTGCTTTGCTACGTGACAAAAAGTAGGTTTTACTCGCTATCCGTTGCAGCGAAAAATACCTTTATCAAAAATAGCTTAAAGACCAGAGGTTCTTAAACAATTTTTCTTGTAAACCCCCTTTCAATTTTTTCTGGTTTTGGTGGACCCCTCCTTCCTACATTTATATCACATTCTCATATTTCAAATTTTTATTCATTCTACGTAGACTCCAATCGAGACTCCCATGGACCTTAGGGGGTCCACCTGCGCCACTTTGGGAATTACTGTCATAGACTGACCAGTTAAATAAGCTACATTCATGCAAAATTTCATGTAAATCGGATCAGTGGTCCTTGCATGACTTATGTATTAGTAAAGTTAATATTAGTAGGGATGTAAGACAACTGTTTAATTGATACCATCGTAAATTAGACTTTTAATAGAAGAAAATAGTTTTAAAATATTTTTGTGCATGTGGGCCAATTTCTTCCCTTCTTTCTTTCTGTATATATATTTTTTCTGCATGTGTGTACGTTAATATTTTAGACAATAGATAATAGATAAACAGAAATAACCCTAAGCAAAATACACAGTGCTCAACAGACCTCATTTGCCCTCGCTGGCTTTGTGAAGCTCAAAGCAATTCGAACCCCAATTAAGTTGAATTTGTAAAATCCCACTTTGATTAGTCTTCTCGTAACTTTTGCTTGTAGTGGTAAACAAGTCCTTTAGTTAGTTCGTTTTAGCGTGTACTCTGCATGTGTAAATTGGAAGTAACTAAAAGCATGGATGATTTCATTCCAAATAGAAACATTTGCGATTCCCCTGGAGTTGCAAATGTCCATAGGCGACGGTGACTACTTACCATCAGGTAGCCCGTCTGCCTCATCGTTAGGTTTAGGTATAAAAAATGAGTTTTAAATATGTTGTTGATTTTAAAATATTGTGTCTATGTATATGTCATGTATCACGACGTATCACATAAATTAACGTCAAAGGAAAAAAAATCGCGAGGAAACTTATTTAAGTACGTACTTGTAAGTTTGTCATAAAGTTGTGAAACTGTGTGAAATTTATTAACCCGCACTTGACCTGTGTAATCGATTATGGTATAAATATAAATATTTATACCATACTTTTATACAACAAGTTACAGTAATAAGTAATATGCACTTGCTTGAAAATACAGACATTATGCATTATATTTATCTCGTACATAAAAAGTGTTTTTTGATCAATTTATTTCTGTTTGGGTGGAGGTAAAACCCTCTAAAAAAAAAAAGACTTGATTTCGAAAGCAACATCGCCACATCTTTTCATAATATATCACCATATACTCGCTATACATATCAGGAAAAAACCTAAAATCGAGTATTTTAGTTACGAAGAATACTATCAGAATATATTATTCACTTATTAATTGACGCTAACAACACGCTATATACGCCAGTCAGAGAATTTCTCCTTTTAACCGACTTCCAAAAGGAGGAGGTACTCAATTCGTCTTGGAGGATTCGTCTTGCTCATATACTTGGAGGACATAGATTCATCGTTGTAATCTATAACAGGTTTGAGCGCCGACTTCGGGACTATGCACGATGTACTGTGTATGTAAGAAACCAACATATATTTAAATTATTTTATTGCTTTTTGGTGACATCGAAGTCGGCTTCTATTTTTTGTTAAAAAGTTTTATATTGATAACTATTGAATGAAGAGCACAGGCGGCGAAAACAATGCTATAAAGTTATGTCCATTTTCAGCGTGCATTTCGAACTATGACGAGACACGATATGCTTTGATCGATATTGGCGTGGATATCCCAATCGCCGTGTCGAAGGAATCGCGATATCATCGCCCTTTTGTTTGAAGTCAGAAATTCACGGTGAGTTGGCTCTTTGTCTCCGCTGATAGGGCTACAGGCTGTGATATCGCTGAAGTTGAATTCACTATTTACTAGGCCCCCAATAGACGTTGTCATTTCCTATCCGGTAGATGGCGTGATGAGTTTCTATCTACTATGGAGTATTATCGGGTATAAGTGTTAGTTAATTGTGCCAGTTCATTTTCACATCTTAATCATTGTGACACGTCTGTGATTGACTTCAGACATACATGTTTTCGACGGGGGAGCTATTCCGGACTTTAATGGTTACTCGATAACAACGTCAGGGGAGACGGAAAGGCGAGCGTGGCTTTACCTGCTTACTTATAACCAGTGGCGTAGCGTGGGCTTACGCCGCCCGGGGCGGAAGTTGAAATCGCCATACATTATACATTTTTTTACAACCAAAAAAAAAAGAAAAAAAGACAATACCTAAGTTGACGATAAAAAAAAAACGACTTCATCTAACTTGACGACCAAAACAAACGACAATATCTACTTGATGACAAAACAAGGTTGCCAAATCTGATTTTGCCGCCCCCCAAATCTGTTTTTGAGCGGACCGCCCCTCCGCCCCCCCCGCTACGCCACTGCTCATATACACCAACTACAAATATATTAAAAATTATATCTCTAATAGCACAGATGGTGATTACAAACATTCATGGGCGCAGATACTATTTACTATGAGATTGACACGCTCATTGATACTCCAATTCCAAAAATACCATTACGCAAACCATAAATACTATCCATTCCTACAAAAGTAGTGAGCTATTTCAGTGCATTTTTCAGAAACGCCGTTTAAAAAGCAATCCGCATGTATACCTCGGATAAATGTACTGCTTTAATTATGTCCTCATTAACGCGAGTCATTAGGCTCGGAAATGGAACAAGCTGCATTGAAAGACAGCATGAAAATATACACGCGCTTATGTTTCTAGATACGTGATCTAGATTTAATAATTTTAAAAATTTTGAAAATTACTAGTAGGCACTTCTCTAAACCTAGTATTCTGACCAAGTTCTGAGAGTAGGAGAATTTTTCGCGAGGTGATAAAAGGAGTATGGCTCGACAAGGGTCCACCGCCGCATCTATTTCTAGCGTGAAGCAGATCTTGCGTTTCGGAGCACATTTTCATATGGGGCAACCATCTTTGTTCTCGGGTCAAGCAACGCATTTGTATGCAATGCGGTTGGCTTCATATAGAAAACCTGTTTTATGAGAAGTTACTTATACGTGGACTGTATGTGTATTTGCTTGTTCAATGTTATAAAAAACCACCTTCTGCGGTTTCACTGCGGAAGCACCATCATCATCGTCATATCCGGCATAACCGTAGTTTAAAATCCTCACTACTATCATTGATGCACTATTACAGTTTTATAACAGCGGTGTTAAGCACTCCTGTGTTATGATTGAATGAGAGCAGTTAGGCAAACGCCATAGAACTTCCATTTAAAGCGTAATTCGGCCTTACTCGAGCCAAGAAGCAGTTAGTTATCGCGTGTAATTGTACCTACCTTACCTGATCCATTAAGTATCTACTTGACGCTCCAAGCGTCAGCATTGAGCGTAAATCAAATTAATATATCTGATCTTATATGGCTACGAGATTTAGCTAGATTTTGCTGATATTCGATCAATGCTGACCCTTGCGGCGTCAAGTAAATGCTTAACGGATCAGGTAAGGTAGGTACAATTACACACGCTAACTAACTGCTTCTTGGCTCGAGTAAGGCAGGTACAATTACAAGCGGCGTTCTAATTAAATCCAGTAGATCTATTCTGTAAATTGCTAAGTTATAAGGTCAGCGGCATGAACCATGAGGGCCCTTGTTGTTTGCTACATTAAATTCAGAAATAACCGGCCTAGTGCAAGTTGGAGTCTAACACGATAAGTTCCGTACCACTGTTTATAAAAGAACGGCAAAAAGTCACGTTTATTGAATGGGAGTCCCCCTTAAATATTGATTTTATTTTAATTTCATTATTTATTTTCGAAGTGAATATATAACTAAAATATTCTGTGGATATCTCAAGGGTCTACTTGTTGCCGTTTTGAATATCGAGTAAAAAAATACGTTTGTTAAATGGGAGTCCCTCTTAAATATTTATTTTGTACTGTTTTTAGTATTTGTGTTGTAAAGGCAACAGAAACACGTCATTTATAAATATTAACTAAAATATTAACTTCCAAGCTGTAACAGTTCATAAGATAGGTACAGCTTGGTGACAGACAGACGGATAGAAGGATAGATGGACATACTATATACTACATACGGACATACATTTGGGTATGGAATCCTAAAAAAGTAACTGTGCTTCTATATGATATTACGAAGAATGTTTCTGACATAATATATGCTTCTGAACTTATTTGATTTAAGCTTAAAGCCTATTTAATATTGAAATTTAACTTTATACCTAGTCTAGAAATGTTTAATTCTACGAGTTACTATTAACTCACAAACCACACAAATTCTCTTGTTTTTTAAAATGTATTAATAACAAAAAATATTCATATCATATTGGCTTCTGTTCTTAATTGAAATGACATATTTATTTACGTTTACCTCTAATTATCAACTAGCAAATATTTCATAATTTAATTATTTTTAATATATCCAAACAGAATCTCCGTTTTATTGCCACCGCCTACAATAATTTTAATCTTAATAATAGTGCTATCGGTATGAATTTATTACGTTTATTGGGTTATTTACGTTTCAAACGATCAATGTTTACGTTTTGGCCCATCGTTAGAAACTACATTGCTAGCCAGAGTATAGGAACAATATCTAGCATAATGAAAAAATGACATTTTTTTACAGAAAATGCTGACTATGTGTTTAATAAATATTTATTTTCATTAAATACAAAAATTAAATACAAAATTTTAAGTATATAATAACGGAGGAACGAAAATAATACTTAAGCGCCTTTTTCGTCAAAATGAGTTAACTGGGTTTTTTTTCTGTGTCGATATATCTAGGTTTTAAGGCAATCCGAGCACTTTTGTTTTAGCACTGAAAATTTAGGATAACTCTTTAAATCTGCGCCAGTGATATAACTAAAGCGATGTTTTTTTGGCGTTTTTACACAAACGTTTCGTAAGAAACTTTTTCATTT
>DWNE01009247.1:0-11017 GCA_018249875.1 Cecropterus toxeus | reverse complement strand
AATCAAAATGGCGACGAAGAATAGATTAAAAATGGTAGGCGTAAAAAAATATTTTAAAATTAATACTGAATTGTCATAAATAAAATTTCTCGCTCGCTTTAAAAAACTGTCATATATGTCAAAATGTATAATACTTTTAGATTTTATCTAACGCGATTAAGTGATCGAAGAACGCGATGCTTTTATGTGCTACACAAACCAAACAATGGCTTTGATCAAATATTAGGTACGAGAAATATCAAATAAATAACGTTAGTAAGAAAATTGATGAACAATATAGATTATGACATGCAATGTAAGTCTATTTAATATGTATATAAATATTTATGGGTAAATTACTTTGGAGAACACTTCACTAAGTTCACAATCTTAACAATATTATGTTATCAATTTAACGATTGTATGTAAGTGTACCACAATACTTATTACGACAGAAGGATAATAATTAGGATATTGTTTCAGACCCCATACCAGACCACAGACCCCCCAGACCACAAACTTAACCTCCACAAGCTACTTACTGGCTTTAGCATAAAGAAGATACAGTACATATGTACTCTTACGTACCTCTGACATTTTAAATACATTTTTAATTACAGCCATTATCACGGTTCTCAACATGTTAAAGTACAAATACTAAGAAATTTAAAAGTAGATAATGTTTTTTTAATTGCTCAATTTGAATAACGCAGATCGAGGAATAAAGGAAGGATTTTTTGCTTGTTTTCTTGAGTGAGAGAGCGAGTTGACCATCGCAGTGGTCGAAATTCATTCAAAATAAAACGATCTCGGCCTACGACCATAATTTACCCCAATGTAAGGGAGTTACATTCGATACATAATTATAATGTATTTTTAAATTGTCGCCTGTGTATTGTAGACAAAAAGACGCAGGGACAAACAAAACTTATAAATAAACCTTACCTATTATTATATTAATTACATCTTCAATAACTTATTTTTTTGCTCTCAGGCTTGTTTCATAATATATTTTAATTACATGGATCGAGACTTCGTCTTGCCGTGACCACGATCCTTGTAACTGGGTCAAAATATCGGCAAAAACAAAGACCGCATGTCATAAATACCCGTAACATATTAAAATGTATCAATTCCGCGAAAATATTAGCTTAAAATCATATATTGTTTTATAATAATTGTTTCATTTACTTATAAGTAAATGAAACCTTACGTATTCTTTAGCTATATTTAGCTGGTTGATATCTCTTGACTCAATAAATGACTGCGGAATGTCACGCAATATTCTAGATATCAAAGGATCTAAAGTGTAAGGGAACACAAAGGGTTACCGCAAGTTTAATTTATGCACCAAACACCTAAGCACTTGATAACAATATATGTTGCAATGTCTCAGGGTACATACGTCCACATCTGGCGAATGTGCAGCTCGCGAGCCGCTTCCAAGCTGCGCGCGTAGAGTTACGTCAATGGTTTGATGCGCCTCTTTAGCGCAAAACGAACAAAAATGCACGTGCGCAGCTCGCGGGCAGCTCGCTAACGTCTCGCGAGCTGCAGCTCGCCGCGAATGTGCACATTCGCGGCACATTCGCCAGATGTGGACGCACCTTTATAAACTTGAAGACTACAGTAAGTTAAGTAACGTAAAAAACGCACGCAGACAATGGTTATTAAAAACTGTTTGTGTACATAGTTGAAGATTTATCTTAATTTTCCAGAGCATCGCATAGTAAATACATCATCATATAATTACGAATGCCTAAAAGTGTTAACGTTATATTTTCAGAAAATTATATTCGTTACACAGAAACGTCACGCTAAATCGATTATTCGAATACTGTCCTGCAATAGGGTTTTTTTAAGAAACAGCGGCATAGTAAATATAATCGTGAATTATAGTGCGATGTCTGATCAAGAATTTAAAACTCTCCAGCTAGTAATACTAAGCGAATTTAATTTGTGACTCTGACAGAAAAATACTAGGTCTATTGCGAACTTAATTGTAACATTTATTATTATTTTTCTAGGCAAGTAGGAAGACACTGGGTTGCTTTGCCATTCGAGCCATGCTGAGCGGTCGTGTAAACGTTATTTATCATGTGTGCGTGCACCGATTCGTCAGTTTATATGGAATCAAACTACTGTTCGCTTTCTTTATTGTGCCCTTACCAAACTTGTTATAATTGAGCAGTGGTTAAGATTGTTCCTATTAGAAAGAAATACTTAGATGTGACAGTGGTATTCAGGATCAAAAAGGGAAGGATTCTGCTTAATGTGAAATAGTGTTTGTATTATTTAACATAACGCTTTCTTTAAAAATTGCTATTACTTTAAATCTTCTTGCTCTTTAAGTAATACTTACGAATATGGATTGTCGTATCAAATGCTGCGAGTTGGATGAAAGCACGTAGCATGCTATGAGGAGTGTAGTCGTGAGGAGACACGCAGACGCCGTGGTAAGGAAGCCGTGGAACGCCGAGCCCATGGTGCTTGCTTCGGGGAGACCATACTTTACCAAGAGACTTTGACATAAAGCGCCAAGCATCTAATTGTGATAAAGAGGAATAAGAATAAGTATTATATATTTATATTTATGACTTTTAAACCAATTTCTTAATAATCAATCTTATACAGTTATAAGTAAACTTAATCTAATACTGATAACATTTTGGAATGCGACGAAGAAAATCTATGGATATAAAAAATGCAATAAAGATTTTTTTCTCAATTAGGTACTTATTTATGATAGGTAAGAATACGACTCGCGTCCTCTTCATTAGTGAATTTTCATATTGGAGTTTTTTAAATTGTTAATACAATATTCATAATTTTAAACTTAATAATTTTACTAATCTCACTTATTTAATGAATCTTTTTTATGTTATTAAAGATTTAAAACGGATCTCTTTAGATTTTTTTGCATGCAAGTCTCAATTTAGAAGCTCCTTAAATAACATTCATTGAATACTCATGTTTAAACAAAAAAATGTGGTGTAGAAATTATGCACTACTTATAGAAAATAATATACGTAGTCACTTATATTTCTTAGCTTTAAAGTAGGTATATTATTTTATTGTGTTGATATACCTTAATGTATTGAGTGCATATAATAATATTACTGCAAGCAATTATGAATTTTATTCACTAAAAATATAGATACTATATGATGAAAATATGTAATCCACAAAAATATATGCCATACGGATTTTACAAAATAATTAGAAATGGTCAGATTAAAAATAACTTACAGCTTCAGCCAGCTTAATGATGCCATGTTGTGACGTGATATATCCTAAATTCAAGCACTCGCAGCAACGACAACAACAGCACTTGATACCACGACCACCGCCACCGGACGGCGCCACGCGGACAATCGTCGGACCACGGGTCATTGTTATATCTCCAAAGCTTCAAGAGCTTCAATTTCTTTGTTCACACGAAAAAATTCCTACCGTATCCCACAAACAACCGCTCCAACAGGAAGTTCAGGAGATTTGAAATATTTCACCATTTACACGCACAGTGTTAGTCACTAACAATATTTTTAGACGTTTCACGTACGCGCATCTAATAAAGGTTCACTGAACTACCCCATAACCCAGATATTGGTGTTAATGTTAAATTATTTTAGGAAGGTGCCAAACCCGATTGTTTATTTCGTTTCCTTTTCGTTCCAAGAATACGTCCACTCGAAAGTCTTATTAATTAGATTGTGCCGTATTTGTCAATGTGGAGACGGTCCTTTTCAAAAATAACCCGCGCACGAGCCCATCGCGGAGGGTGCTATCTATTTTTGGGTTAAATGTTTACTTATAATGTCACCTACAAGGATTGGAGATATACAGACAACAAAGAAATTTCACTCTCATGTTGAAGAGAAAAGATCGGTAATTGAAGAATATATTGCTCTTGTTGTGGATTTTTGTATTGGCATAGCACTATATATATTAAACATACTCTGAAAATATGTTTTTTTTTATCATAACACACCATGCAATAAATTGTTTCATTTATTTTTTATATGTATAAGTAAGTTCGGTTCGAGTAATCTGATCCCCCTTAGATTAGTCGAGACAAGATAACATCTTTAAATATTTTATGTTTTATGTCGATAAAGTTTCGGAGTATTTTAATTCCGGACCACTGTCTAACATGAAGAGAAGAAAATCATAGGCTCCCTAAAGCTATACAGCCATGCATCAGGCGCTTCCAGATGTTCAGGATTATAAATAAAACAAATAATTCGATATAAAATTATAAACTTTATTATTATATTATGTATAGCGACACTGCGTTCATTATACAATAATTAATATCTTAAGCTTATTTAGAATTATTACTAGAGTATAAGATAATAACAATATAATATAGGCACAAACTATGTTCGCTTAAAGTTAGGCCAAGGTATGTTCCTATAAATATTAGGAGCTTTTTCCAGGACAATAAATATTTTTGTGGATTGTATCTTATTAAACTCTTTGCAAAGCACCTTTCACCTTGAAAATGGCACTTATTTGACATCACAGATGGACAATTTAATAGTTTTTATTTATATGTGTAAATATAAAAGTAATTCAATAAAAGACATCACGATTTGCTTGTAAATAGTTCAGAAATGTTTGACTGTTGTAAATATAAAAATATAATAAGAATGTTCATCGTACGGTAAATTTAAGTTCCAAACATATAATAAACTACATAGTAAGTACATAAACTCCTAAACTCAAAAATGATTCAGTACAATAAATGATACACTTAAGTAGCCTTCGATTCAGAGTGAAACTAATAACACAGATTTACTATTAGTAGGTACCTTTAGAATGAACTCTACCCGGCTCCTACTACGTTCTTCCCTAAACTCAGGCCAAAACGACGATAGAACCCACTACGAGTAGGTACAATAAAAGCTTCTTTTTCGTTATGGGATATATGTTCCACATATATGCCGCGGATGCAAAAACCATAATGACCAGCGGTACTCAAACAACCTAACGCATTAACAAAATGGTCAATAACAAAAAGAAAATGGTCACAAAGTTTTTACTCTTAACTGACTGACTACTAAAAACTCGAATTCTGAAACCGTGAATAAGGAGCTTTGCTCGTAATTAAACCCTTAGTAATAAAAATCAAACGAACGATCGAATGACGAATAGAAGAGCCAGCAAGCCAAAGACCTTTCAATTAATCGTTATATTAATCTAACTGGTTTTCAAAATTATCGGGTTCCCCTGGTAAATGGGTTGGACACAATAAATATATTAAGAGGAGATTTGCTGTTTACAAAATGTCACTGAGTGAGCTCCGTGATCGGCAGTTTCTATTTTTCTCACTAATATGCATATACATTGGTTGAATTAATATTCAAATAATAAGTAAAATATATATTGTAATCAATATTTATTTTATTTTGTTTATTATAAAAAAGGACTAGAGCTCTTACATACAACATTTATTTTAAATGAAATATAACTCATTTCACAAACACTTACTTAATAGTTGTAAAAGTACGTAGAAAAAAATATGTATAAATTTTATAAAATTTCTTTTTATAAATTGTAAATTACTTACAGTAATGAAGATTAAATATAATCAGTTGCATTATTTGATTTTGATTCTATTTATTCGATGCGATACTTAAATGCTATTGGAATCGCTATAATCCAACAAATTGGAAGAAATTGGAAAAACATAGTTAATTTTCATATTACTAAAAGCGAATTTTAGCGAGATTACCAATTTTATACAACTAATTTTTTTTATTAAACATAGAAATATATTATTAACTTTAAACCTTATTTTATAATACGCGCAGGTAATATTAAACTAGCTGATCCACAGACGATAGACTTAGTCCTGTCGTAACTATGGATTTTGCATTAGATTTATAAATCTGAAGTTCATTCTTTGTTATTTTCTGCGAAACTTTTTCATTTTTCTCCTCTAAGAACCTTCTTCTGATAAGAACAAACACAACAATTTCAGGTCTGCTGGAAGAGATACCCTTAAGACACCCTAGAAATAAGCAGTACCTTTGCACTTATTGTTAATTTTAAGCTATCTTTATATTTAATTTATCTGTGTATGCATAAATAAATGAATAAAATAACACAAAAAATATTAGCAAAATCGGTTCAGCCGTTTACACATTATTCCAGTGACCAAGGGAAATAGGGATTCATTTTTAAATATACCTATACATTAACAATTTTAATATGCACCGAGTAGTCACGGTATCCGGATTTAATTTCTTAATTGTCGTGATTTCGAGCCAGTTGCATAGATCGTGTTATCGTCATCGATCATGAGCGTCACGGCGAAAATGTAAGCCACAAAATATCGAAAATAAAAAATAAAAAACCTAACATCGTGAGTACACGTTACATATTGAAACGAATCAATTCCGCAATGATAGATATTAGTATAACATATATAACATTCGATTCAGAACAGATTTAAGACAAAAATATTACTAAATATTTCACAAAAAAAAAAATTCTGGTGAGTATACAATCTTAATGATATAAGTGGGTCAATACCTGAAAAATAATACATCATAATATTTAATTTGTGCAGTTATATACCCATTATTATTAATTATTTATTCGTGTACCTGTTTCTCTAACATCGACCATTCATAAATTCTTAACGGAAGTTCATATTCGATAGAAAGTCTAGAAAAGAGTATTTTATAAAATAAATTAATTCGTCAAGCACATTATAACTTTTCAAAAATACGACACTAAATAGCGATCAGGTATATACTTAGACGCAATAATATAGTAGACACAATAAAATGCAATGGCAACTTATTTCAATAAATCAAAACTGTTTTAGATCCCACGGTAAGTGCGGTTCGCCAAGAATGTACTGAGTAAATAAAGCCCAGCCATAACCAGACCCATCACCTGAAAAAAACACAAAAAATAAATTTCATACCCATCGTTTCTCTATCACAATTTTTTTAAACCTATTCACACGTTTTAAATCCACACTAACGCATATATGGTCAGTGTGTTGCAAAGTATGTTCCGTGTTTATTTTGTAACAACAATAATTTTAACCTATTTTATATTATTTCATTATTATTATTATTATTAATGTATTTCTTTTTTGTAACGACATTGTATATAATAAATCTGTCCTCCTTGACATTGCAATGCCCTAACGGGGTTATTCATGCACGCACAAAATAAATATTGTATGAGCAATAAATGATTATGATTATGATTAAGTAGCTTGATGCGTATAAATAGCGACATAGAATCAGTTATCTTTATAATGACTGAATAAAGTCTTTGACTAATAAAGCTACTAAAATTATGGAACTAATAAAAACACATATTGAATCTTATTTATCAGATAGAAATAATAAGTTGTAATGAATTTTAACTTTGAAACGCGCCATGAAATAATTTGTCTGTTAAATAATTCAAAGATTGGGAAAGGGCTAATGAAATTATACATAAGAATCATTGAAGTAAAACTTTTTTGCGCGCATGCGCTAAATTTTTAACCGGGGAAAACGGGGGATGGAAATGCATGCAAATGTTATCTTGTTTAATGCTTTTCACGAACTTAGCTTCTTGCCTTTCAGTCTGATTTACATTATCATTAGTACATAATATATACAGTGTGTGAACAGTGAGTAAAAAAGTAAATATTAATGTCATTTAAAAATTAGTTTGCCAAAAAAGTTTCACTTCAAACACGTGTGCTTTATACGTACGGACTTTTTTATAATATGATATAAACATACCGAAGCTGCTAAGTAAGGGTCATAATCGCGTTGGTAATAGCTCTTTTGATGGTTAACCTCTATTATTAGCGTGAGCCCCGCTGCCAAATACATGACGAAAGCCAATCCGTGGTAAATCACTTCCTGCAAATCATAAAAACATTTTTCACGTAAACTAATAAATAGATGTGACGATAATGGATGATAGAATAATAGAGATATAAGGTGTTTTAAGTAATAAAACAATTATTGTTTAAATAACTATGTAGTACGCTTTAATTTAATAGTCGAGGTAAGAAATATACTTTGAGTAAAGTTTTTTTTGAATCTTGGTGAATAATTATCTTGCATTTAAATTAATTACATATGGGTACGATGTAATCCAGAAGAAAGCGATTAATTTAACCTTTATTAATCATTATTGTAGTAAAAATTACCCAAAACTTCATTTACACTCAAATATGGATTTTATTTTGTCATTCCCTTTTAAAGATTCTGCTTTTACATGAAAAATAACGTAGACAAGCAAACAAAACAAAAATAAAAACTTTTGGTATTATATAATGCAAATATCAACCACAAAATATTAATATGTAATACATGTAATGTAATATTAATACCTAATTAATAATTAAAAATAATTTATTTACGGCTTATGTAACTTACATATATTGTCTTTGATATCATCGATGCCGTTGAAAAAGATATGAGGCATGATGTCAGTAGACAAAATGTGCCAATTAGAAAAGCTGTGGAGACTAGAAGGTAAAAGAGTTCAGGTTTGTGTCCATTGTAGCGTGAGTACCCCATATCCAAGTAGTAGCCCACAACGCCCACACATGCCGCTCCCAGCAACTGAAAATACAAAAAGAAAATAATTTACATATATACGCTTTTAAAGTACCGTATCTCAGCCCTGGCTCTTCAATTATTTTTAGGCGGGGCAAAAGGTTAAAATGCCGCCCCTGCCCACTTAAATTTCTTTTACCATCATTTCAGCCATCAATTTTCCAATAATTGACGGTCATTAGAACGTATACGTGTCAAGAGTTCCATTTCCTACTGACTAGGCGTCCCAATGGTCAAAGTTAAATCAATGATGAGTTGCGCATGCGTTTGCAAGATTTGAATTTGCCGCCCTCTGAACTTGCCGCCCGACTTGCCCCCTCTCCCTAGACCCAGGGCTGCCGTATGCAAATGGCAATAACAAAGACTCCGTTGTCCATTTGTCTGTCACCAGGTTGTATCTCATGAACCGTAATAGTCAAACACTCAAATTTTCTCAGATGTATTTCTGTTGCTGCTATAACAACAAATACTAAAAACAAAATACTTAAAAGGGCTCCCATAGAACACACGTGACTTTTTTGCAGTTTTTTTAGGTTTTTTTTTATAATGGTACGGAATGGTTTTTTATAGATTTTTTATAATGGTACGGAACCCTTCGTCTCCAAGCCCGACTCGCACTTGACCGGTTTTTTCCCATTCATGTCAATATTTTAAAAATGTCTGTTACATCAGGATTAGCCAACGTAATTGTACCGGAAATCTACTACTTACTAATGCGACTCTGACGATCTACCAATTGCATAATCGCTCCCATAGGAATTTCGGTCAGCGGAAAATAGCCGGCGGACTAATAGCCACAATCGAATAGTTGGTGACTATAGAGTTTGATGATAAGAGTATAAAAAGTACCTATATCGGTTATGTTTACAGTTAATAAAGACATCGAAGAGATCGGGAATTTTGATTTTACGTCCCGGGTGTGCCGAACAAATTTTTGTAATAGCTTAAGAAATCTGTTTTTAATATTAATACAAAAACGTTTAAGCATTTATTTTTTTCGATCTCATTTTTTATAATCTGGCACATCATTGGTTGTAACTTATAATTGATTTCGTTATAACCATGTATTTGTTTCAATTTTCATCAATTTGTTATTTGGAGAAAATACAGGAAGTCACAGAAAAGGAAGGTATTAAAAATAGGAAAAGAAAATATCGGATTGATCTTAAATAAAATGTGCCTTTATAAATACAAGCGGTATTTGCCGTAACTGTATAAAATGTATTCAATCAACTTTTGCTCAAATTTTCCTTTTAGGTACCAAATTTATTGACAGTATTGTATCATGTAAATACAATACAGTTGAAAGAAAAGTTTGTATTTTACTAACGACTTGATTCTTAAAGTACTTTATACTTTGGCGAACAACAATATTTAGCAACACATAAATACTAATAGTGACTGTTCAATGTTACACGCGAGCTTCGAAAATAACCACTGAGCGAACGTAAAATCACCGCAACCTCGAAAGGCACTTACTCAAACATAACCGCACCCATTTTCTAGCTTCAGTTTTTCCTTAAAATTAAAGTGAAATTATTTTCGTCGTGACGTACAAAGGAATAAGCGATTAACGTTACGATTTTTGTAACGAAAACGGTTACGCTGGGTCGTTACAATGAGATTGTCTATACGATATGTACCATCAACTTGTTTTTTTTTGTTTCTTAGTAGTTTAACTTCTTGCGTGCATACGAATTATACAGTCACTCTTTTATTGTTTTGTCAAATAAGTATGTGATATTTTTATGTATTACCAATCTGAAAGCAAGTGATTGCTGACCACGACTATATATAAAAAAGTTCAATCAATACTAGAAAAACATTACCCCCGTTCTGACGCAGTCGAGCAACAAACTAATTTTTCATTATCAAAACCCTTAAAGACTAAATAAGCACGTCCGGGAATTGAACCTGTATGTGCTTTGGTGTTTATATTACGGTAGTGCATTATCGCGATATAAACACCAAAGCACATTAGCATCTACTAAAAAACTGAAACAGGTGTGATCTATTCTTTATTCAGTTATATTTTATTTATGTATGACCCCGTATTCGTTTGAAGGTTTACATCAACAGTCACGTCATCCAAGTGACATCACCCACACGAGTTTCAAGGAAATTTTATATTATTTAACTACTGGCTGTGCCACGCGGTTTCACCCGGTAGTACATAAGAAAGAACAAACAAACACGAAATGATTTTTTCAATTCGAGCCAGTAGTTTCTGAGATTAGCGCGTTCAACCAAAGAAACTCTACTGTTTTATAATTTTCGTATAGAAGTTGTAGATACAAAGGAACATTGTATAGCAGCGTATTAATTCTGACACAACGCTAATAAGAAATGATCATAAACCTAAAAATAGTTTATTGGTAATTACACAAATCAATCATATTCATGGATTTCATGGTATTATCCATAAATATGAAGGACAATTACGTTTAATT
>DWNE01009246.1:0-11017 GCA_018249875.1 Cecropterus toxeus | reverse complement strand
CACGCAAGAACTGCTTCACGCTAGAAATAGGTGTGGCGGTGGTACTTTCCCGGTAGAACTACATTGGTTCTATCACCTGGTACTACCTACATTTCATTGAGGAAGGTTATAGGCTATATGACATCACGCTATGTTTGTTTGTTTGTTTTTTTCTTATGTTGTAACAAGTGAAACCGTGGAGCACAGCTTGTTTTATATAACAATTTTCCCTATTCTACTGACTAAAAATGTGACAGTACAGACACTTATATTATTAATTATTTATTTCTTATTTTTCTAATTCCTTCAAACTCTTCTGTTTTATTAATTTATGCCCTTGCGCATGATTTATTTACTTTTCTCACTTAATTTTGTATACTATACATATAATAGGTTGAAAATAAATCTAAAATTGGATTAGATAATCAAAGATGTGTGTTCATGTGCGTGTGTGCGTGCGTGTGCGCGCGCGTGTGTGTGTGTGTGTGCGTGCGTGCTTGCCTGTGTGTGTAAAATTTGATACTCTTTTTACTTCTTCACTCCACAGTCCACTAAAGTAATAAGTACATTTATCACAAATAACTATATAAGCCACCCACTAAGTGATATCTCCTCCAAGCTTCAGTATGCATTGAAAACGTAGGGAAACTTTGTCACTATGCGAGGGAAACACGAGCTAAACGACCTTTTATCGACTACACTTTGCCGATCATTGATGTCGGGGATTCCAACGGAAAGTGTAGTTTGTAGCTGTTTGTGAAATGTTGTGATTCCGAGACACCTGCAATAGGAAATGAGATTTAGAATTTTTAAAACTCTCATTCTACTGGTTTATAAATAACTAGCATACTCCTGCGGCTCTGTCCGTTTGGGTCGCGTTTACAGTCATCGTCAACCCATTATTGTCCTTCTGCTGGGCACGGGTCTTCTCTCAGGATGAGAGAGTTTAAGGCCATAGTCCACCGCACTGGCCTAGTGCGAATTGGTAAACTTCACACACTTTTGAGAACTCTTTTTTTAGAGAATTATTAGATGTATAGGTTGCCTAACTTTATTTTCCTTCACCGTAAAACAGTGACAGTTAAATTATAATACGCACATCAATTTAGAAAAATCAGTGGTGCCTGGGATTTGAACCTCAGACCCTCGATTGAGAGGCCTAGTATCAACCATTAGGTTATCACTGCCCTTGCGTTTATAGTAATAAGAAGTATTCTATGTGTATCTGATCATAAACCATCTGCGTGCCAAATTTCAGCGAAACACGACCGGTAGTTTTTGCATGAAAGAGTTACAAACAAACTTATATCCTCACAAACTTAGTATATTACGAGTAGTAGTACTAACAAGAAGTAAAATAGAAAATATATATTTAGCGCATAGAAATCATATGTACAAAATATTCTATATTTATCTGTATGAAGTGCAGAAAAGAATCTTTTTTGTCTGTAAATTTCCCGCGATTTGTAAACCTTTTTAACCCTTCCTATAAATAGTTATAACTCTCTTAAATCCCAATTTAACAAGTTAACTAGCAGCGATTCTCAAAGATTCGTTTACAAGTAGTATAAAGCGGATAATTCTATTTCTCTAAGAAACATACATTGCATTCATGAAATGTACAGTTTACTGTATTCTGTCCCTTTGAAAAGCTTCAGTTTAGTAGAAAACGTTTTAGATCTGTGAAAATAAATTGAGAACAAAAACAAAAAAATCCTTTCTATGTAAAATTAAATGAAGTATTCTCATCACAAATGTAAACAAGCAGTGGTTCCCAAAGTACCGAGTAATACTCTGTTTACGACTGGTGTAAATTACGCAGCTAATTCTATTTCTCTTGGGAACACATATTGTGCTAATAAATCGTTTGGTTCACTGCACTACGTCTTAAAGGATATGTTAAATTTAATTGAAGAGAATGGTAGTACTGGAAATGTACTATGAATGTATTTTTTTAATAATGTATTCTCGAAGTAGCAAAGGAGCATGCAGTCCAATTGATGGTAAGTGGTTACTGCCGCCCATGGACATCTGTAAGCTACTTGATATGGAACAGGGGTTCTATCTAAAGTCGATCACAGATGCATTGCTACTCTCGACAATTGAGATGGTCACGTAATATATTATGTATAAGTGTATATTATATAGTATAAGTGAGCCGGAAACTACACCCTTCTAACGATACGCATGAACTGTTTCACGCTAGAAATAGGTGTGGCGGTGGTATCCTCCCGCTCGAACTACACCAGTTCTACGACCTGGAAAATATACCGGTAAACTTTTATTTCAACCAATTTGTAATAAACATTATTAGTTACATAATAAAGGCGCCTTTATGCTTTTATAATCGTAAATGGCAGCGGGAATGAACATTGCGGAATAAAACAATGTTTGTACACAACTGTGTACACTGCCCGTGTCAAAAGCACTAACACTTATGATATATTAGGACAGCATTTGGACCAATGTAAAAAGACCCACAGACGCTTTTAAACCTTTTTCTCCAAAAACCTTTTAAAGTTGAAAGGGTAAAAGGAACGGGGAAATTATTTTTGTTTAAATCTCATTTTAAAATATTTTCGGGTTTTCATTTTTAATTTATACAGTACTTTAACTGAATGGCTAATAACATGGCGTAGTGGTGGAGTAATAATATGTAAAATGCACTTCTTCTAGAGGAGTCGTATGAGATGGGGTTCTGAAAGAAAGTGCAAAAAAGTTCTTTTTTAAAGACTTGCATTATCGGCTTCTCCGGTGTTGTAAATAGGGAAGGTGCCTTTCATTTAGTAGCCCACTTAACTTTTGTTTAGGTATCAATCAGATAGATTGATACCTAAGTATATATTCTGGTCTAAAAGGTGGCAACTTAATGGGTATTGTGGCCTTTTTTGGTGATGGGGGAAACCTTCAAAAGGTACATCGAAGTCTTGAGAGAGACTCCGGGTTATGTGGATTTTTTATCCATAAACCCTCTTGGTGACCTTCCTCAGCGCTTGCCCTTGTAAGACTCCGGGATCTCCAATGGAACGCACCGGTATCCCATAGCGCGACGCCCGTCACGGGCTCATCTCTTGGGGGACGTGTAACTGTCCCCCAACACCTTCCAGTGTTTGTGCCGACATGCAACCATACATGCCGCCGCCCTTCACGGGGTTGCTGGCTGGTCGGTTCGAGGCCCCTATCTAGCCCGCAACCCTAGAAGCCCCCTTCTAGTTGCCTTTTACGACAGGTAACTGTAGCCGTATTCTATTCCCCGGCTACAGGGGAAGACGCATCTGTGGCCTATGCCACATAAGACTAATCTTATCTGGATTAATTACAGTCTTCATTATGTAGTAGAAGCCACTTACCATTAGGTGGGCTGTTTGCTTTATTGCCACGTCGATATAAAAACACCCTTCATATATTCATTCCATAAATCATAAACGAGAAGATTTTATCAAAAGGATTACCATAATAATTCAAATGACTTACCTAATAATTTGAAATCAAAGCAAATACCTCTTATAGCGTTAAGAGGTCAAGTTACTTTGGACAGGTAGGGCTTTCCCTTAAGAGGCGGTCTTTTACAAATATTTTATTAGTTCTTACCGGGGACCCTTTGTGGTTCCAGATTGTCCTTTGCGTTTAAGGGATTACAACAACAAGGCGACAATTGAAGCGCTTAACTTTGTACCCATATAATATTTATTCTGGGTAATTTTCTTTCCGTACTTTGTTTTTTAAGAGCGATCTGTTTATCGTTGATTATTTTTACGTTTTCAAACATAATTTATGTTGTAGATATTAATGATAGATTCACCTTAAAAAAAGGTTTATATGCCAAAAAAACCTAATTTGTTATGTTGCTCGGCTTTCGGTGAAACCTTCAAAGGTACCCGACGTTGTAGAGGTAACGCCGGGTTATGTGTGATTTTTACCGCACTAAAACCTTCGCGGTGGCTATCCGCAGCGCTGTGTGGTGGACTCCGTGATCTCCAATGGAACAAAACCGGAGTTCTCCAAGTTTGATGCCCCCCCCCCGTCCTTTCGAGCTCTTTCCCGGCGATCATTTGCGCTCACTGTGCCATCAGGGGTTTACGACTGATGCGACACATACCGCCGTTCTTCACAGGGTCACCGTGCTGAACGGTTCAAGCTCCAACTATCGCCGCCCGCAACCTCGAAAGCCCCCTCTTAGTCACCTCTTACGATAGGCAGAGTATACCGTAGCTTAATTCTGATCCCGAGGTTACAGGGAAAAAAAGGTTCTACTACCCTTAAATTTATCATCACTGCAAAAATGAGTAATTAAAAATCAGCCAAGTGCGTCTCCGACTCACGCACAAAGGGTTCCGTACCATTATCTATAAAAACAGCAAAAAAAAACATGTTTGTTCTATGGGAGCCACTCTTAAGCATTTATTTTATTCTGTTTACTGTTCTTGATTTTATAGCAGTGAAAATCTGTGAAAATTCCAACTGTCTAGCTATCACCCTTCATAAGATACAGCCTGGTGATAGACGGACAGACGACTAGAGGGACAGACGGCCAGACGGACAGACGGACAGACTACTAGAGGGACAGACGGCCAGACGGACAGACGACTAGAGGGACAGACGGCCAGACGGACAGACGGACGGACGGACAGACGGCCAGACAGACAGACGGACAGACGGCCAGACGGATATACGGACAGACGGACAGCGGAGTCTTAGTAATACGGTTCTGTTTTTACCCTTTGGGTACGGTACCCTAAGAACAGTACATCCGTTTAAAACATTACAATCAGATGATCTGTTTCGAACGATGTTGAAATTACTATAAGTGGAGGTGTCCTCGTGGGGCAATGGCCGTCCATCACCTACTGTTATCAATAGTCCTGTAATTCGCTGTTATTCTCGACGTATGCTACTAGGAATCAAGGGACAAGATGTAAGCGATTTTAAATGTCAAAATTAAGAAGGTTGTGTGTTTCTCTAGATTTCAAAGTGTTTTTTTGAATTTGTCAGAATAATAATTTCAAGGAGAGATTTAAGTGGCTTAAAAAATGTAGGTTGAGCACATAGATTATTTTATAGTGTTCTAAAGAGAGAGAAAACACTCAACAGCTAAATAGGGTAATAAAAGTGGTATCGTATTTAATATTTAATGATAACATGTTACTGAAAGCTTACTCACAGTTTTTTATTTTTTTTTGTTTCTTTATACTATACCACACAAAAAACATATTTGCACAATTGGCTTTTTTGACTTATTCGACATAAGATAGATATTACTGAATAATGTATGAGTTGTATAATATGTACATAACTCAAAAAATATTCATTAAGTCTTTGTATTTATAAAATAGTATTAAACTTTATTTATATTCATAACTTATGTAAACATAACTTTAAATTCTTTCAATATAAAATCGATTAATTTAGTTTCGTAATTCTTATATTAGTATTGAATACATTGTAATTTAATATTATTTATAATAATTTCGTGTGTGATAACATTTTTTAATGAAACACGAGGTTTTTACCGCGGCTCCGCTCGTTTAAGTATAAAAAATATATACATCCTCACAAACATTCGCAATTATAATATTAAGTAAGACAACAAATAAAACTTGATTTGATTTCAATTCAACCAACTTCCGTTCCCCGCTGCAATGTTGTGACTTGGACCGCATTGCAGCACCGTCGTCCGCCGTCCGGTCGTCACTCAGTGGAAATGCCCCATTACGTCGCAGCCACACGCATTGTAGTAGCAATTCTTTCACAAGTACCACAGAATATCACCGGAATTGCCTTTTCACATGTTATTTCGTTTTTATACCACACTACGATGTTATTTCTTGGAAAATTACCGAATTATACCACAGCAAATTTTGATTTGGCCGACGTCGTGAAAACTTTGAGAATAAGTGGATTACTTCCTCGTATTGTGTGGAAGGATCTGAAATTTCCATTTATAACGTTTTAAAGTATTGATGAATAATGATAAATATTTTATTGGATTTTTATAAAATTGTTGTGTGCTGAGTTTAGTCTTTATAAGTTCTCGTAAAATTCTTCATGTAAACATAACATGTAATATACACCTAATAAGTGATGGGACATTTTCTCCTGTGGTTATTTGTAACCACCAATAAGCACAATCCAGACCTAATCCTTTTTTTTAGAAAGCCTACATATTCATTATTTTTTAAGAGCCTCGACTGTAACTACCCACAATATACAGAAAACAGTTGATATAATAGATTTGAAAGCCAACCTATGAATTTATAAAACATGAATTCCAGGTTTAATTGGCCAGACATTTTGTTAAATTCATTTTTCTTTAAAAAATCGTGGTTTATGATATCCACGACACAGAAAGAAAAATCTTTAATTGAATAAGTATAGAAATCCTTATAAGTGAAGGCATAATATGTTCTGATTAATCATCTCAGCATCTAAATTGATGAAACTGAACCGATAAAAAAATGTTAATTTTACGAAGTAGGCATGCATTAAGAATGTTTTTTTTTCTCATTTTTTTACATTATGGTTTAAGCGTATAAGGTTGCATGCAACAGCTAATAAATGGATATTATTCATCTTTCCAGAATGTGGCTCATGGGTGCGGTGGTACTCTGTGTGGTCTGCCAAGGGAGCTCGGAGTGGCGCTGCCCGGAGCTGAGCGCGCGACCCTCGGCCGAATGCTCCTGCGACCTTCCTCACACCCTCAGATGCGCTGGTGACCATACTGCACTACAGGTATATATACAACGCTTTAAACGCTTCCTACACTCATAGCCCCACAGTAGGATTTTCTCCTGTGTAGTGGGTGTCATGGACACACAAAGACGAATACATGCCCAGACCATTCACATTTCTGTCTGGCCGGGGATCGAACCCGGGACCCACTGCGTGTTAGACCGTATATTGACCGCTCCGCCACACGGGTCGTATATAATTATTATTTTTTTATCTGATTGAAGTAGCAAACGATCATGCAGTCCACCTGATAGTAAGTGCTCACTGCCGCCCATTAACATGTAGAACATAATGAAAATATAACAGAGGTTCTCAATATGAAGTTTTTCTCGAATGCATTGCCATTTCAGAGAACTACGGAACACAAAACACATATCTTCACACCGAAATGCAATGAACTGCTATATTTGAACAAAAATATGTTTTTAAAGTAGGGTGACTTTAAAAACATATTTTTGCAACAGATGTACAAAACACTTAGAATAAAATAAAAATGTAGTCTTGCTTGTACGTAGTCATCTTAGCAACAATTTATTTATTATCCTAACTGTATTTCATGAACACTTAAATAATATAACCATGCAAATTGAAACTAAATACGTCTGCAAGCTGAACACAGCACAGTGAAGTGACATTGTCATATGCAGCAATTACCGTAGCGTACCGAAGCGTTGTTGTGCTAAGTGCTTCTACAACCTGCACACGTTCGCTTCGCTGAGGAACATTACGCTGTAAGTCGTTTGCTATATTGTGTTTCAAATTTCTCCACATGTTGACATTGCACTGGTTACATGAGCAGAGCGGGTTATTAGTGTTAATATTTATAAGTGTACTGGATGGCGAGTAACGAACTAGTTTTTATTTTTACTACTGCGTCGAGGCGGTAATGTTTTTTGATCGTGTTCATATAAAATTTCTATTTCAATGTGTACCTGTTTCTTTCTAGAGTTTTTTTACAACCATTGACATATCGTGTTTTAAAACCATCAATTTAGATTAACGATTTAAAAGCTAAAAAACAAACGTACAAGTAAATAAAAAGTTTTTATAAGTTTTGATATTGTAAAAATTAATATAATTTAGAAAAGGCAGTTTCAAAGATTTCAAAGATTTTATTAATTCGAAATTTACTCGTAATTTGCCGCGTCTTCTACGTATTTCAGATTATAATATCACGAAGCCTTAAAGCCATAACATCCCATTTATCGAAACGTTACACAAATAAAACCCTCGTATGTAATCGGTAGAAACATATTGTTTTCCGAGGCCGCCATCATCGGTGTTTACGCAAGTTGCCGTAAACAAAACCGGAACTATATCAATCCCATAACCTAGTGGCCCGTAAAACAAATAGACGGCCCATCACTACCGACAAAGAAACGTTTATATAGAAAAATATCTATTAATGTACGTAATATAGTATAGATATAGAATGTCTTGGCCGTTCCTGTTTGATCAAGATTCTAGGTTTGCTTCGGAAAGGAATACATGATGACTTAGATTTTTTTCTGGGTTTGGGTGTTTATGAGCTCGTATACACGTACCCACAATATAACATGACTAAAATTATGTTGAAGAAGACCTGATATATGTTTACGTAGGATGATCTCGAATCCTAACTGGTGTTGATTGGACATGACCATAGGTTGCCACTAATCTATATTTAGATTGCATGCTCATTTCCTACTCCTATGTTATAATAAACTTATATTTTACATAGTTTTTAAATTTTGCATACACTCAAAATTTTAGCTCAATCAAATGGGAAGTCGCTCAAACCTTTCTTGCAAGGTTTGTAACTTACATGCGACACTTACACACATAAACATAAACATAAACGCTTTCTACACTCCCAAGTCCCAAAGTGGGATTTTCTCCTGTGTCGTGGGTGCTATGGACACACAAAGACGAATAGACAAACACCAAGACCCAGAACAGAAATGTAAACTCATCATTCACATTTCTGTCTGGTCGGGAATCGAACCCGGGGCCCACTGCGCGTCAGACCAGTATGGTGACCGCTCCGCCACACGGGTCGTCATACATACATATATGTATACATACAAACGTGAAATTAAACAAAGCCTGTACAAAGTTTTCTGACGTACGTAAACAAATGCCAATCGCATGGCATTTGCACGCCTCACCGTGACTTTGAGAAGGGTTCACACCGTCACAAGAGCGCCGTGTGATGTAACGTCGCCCTAAGTGCTCCTGACTGATTATGATAAAGCAGTATTATGCTGCAGGAAATACATATTATCGGAACTTCGAAAATAATAGTAACGTAAGAATATTGATTACATTTAATTACACTTATTTTTAGGTGTCTATCTGCTTAAGAAGATTATAAGTGGTCGGCAGTTGGATGGGGGACCACAAGTGGATAAACATTGTTCGTGTAGGCAACACGTACAATGCTTATCGTTTTCTTCGGAGAGTACGATGGATTTTTATAGTTTCGTTATAGGACAGTGTTGATTTAATCATTGTATTGACTATAGCGTTGTACACCGCAATTTGATACTGTAATAAGAATCTTACTGACAAATCTATAGAATTTTGCTTGCAATCTTGCCTATTACAGAACAGACAAGACTAAAAACAATATTCTGATATTCCTTTTACACTAATTATTGCTGTATTGCTGCCTTATCAGCGTAGAAAACTAGCCCATGTTACGGTTAGGTTAGGTTAGGTTATCTCCATCAGTCCACAATGCGCCATAAAAATATTTTTTTTACACGTCACTTCTAAACCGTCTTATACGGTTCTATTTTTAGGTGAACGTACAGTAATTTTCAAATAATCATAGTTAATATTTCCCTTTTCTTAAAATTAAGACTTAAATATAAATTACATTTCGTTTAATAAGAGTTGGAAGCACTTTAGTTTAGTAATATACCTATTCATTTCAAGTGCTTCGTCCGCGACAGATTAGTAATTAAGTTCTAAAGTTAGTGTTTAATTAAACCATCTAGGAATCCTGAAATATCCTAGATAGTAAGGCGACGGGATTTTCTTGAATCGTATTATTTTATCCACTTCCTTGAATTAAGTTCGTTTTTTTAGCGTATTTATTGCATATCTCTATGTAGAGGTTGAAAAACCTTTTGTGGGGCTTGAAATAATCTCTGTGAATCTTATTTTTTATCAGACTAAACTATTAGCAACTTCATTTAGTACCTCGTAATCTGAAGCCTCTGAAGTCAATCACAGATGTGTTGCTACTCCCGAGGACTAAGATGCTCTCCCCAAATCAGTGAGACGGCAACCACACCCTTCCATCGGCGCAAGCACTGCTTCACGCTAGAAATAGGTAGGCACTGGCACTTTCCCGGTCAAATTATGTTGGTTCTTTCTCCTGGTAAATTATTTGTGCTTTGTAATAGGCATGTAAAGCAGCGCTATGTTGTTTTAACAAACATGGTTAGGTTAGGTTAGGTTAGATACCGCGTTAGAGACCGTGCTTCTCTCCCTAACCAGTCGAGTCATAACTTATTCTTCTGTGGTAACAACGCCTTTTTTTGGCGACAATGACCACCTTGTCAGGTAAACCTATATATTGCAGTTGCCATTATTTACATTAAAGTGGGTACTTAAATGTAAATAATGGCAACCGCACTATGCAGTTTACCAGATAGATGGCAACTTTACCTATGGGTATTCATATCAACCACAGATTACAATCCTACCTAATGCAGCTCTTGAGCAATAAGTAGGAATACTTTGTAAGATTGTGGCTTGCACCATACCGAAACACAGCCGGCTTAACATTTATATGATTTTAGACTAATATAATCGCGGAATTGATACATTTTAATATGTTACGGGTACTCACGATATGCGGTTTTTTGAATTTTTTGGTTGAAATATCAACAGGAAGAAATTCAAAACCGCATATCGTAAGTATTCGTAATATAATAAAGTGCTTAACACTTGTTATACCTAAATCTATACTAGATGTTTCTTTATTCCTGTTTTCGTCCCTGTAATCCCGGGATCAGAATAGGGCTACGGTATCCCCTGCCCGTCGTATAAGGCGACTAAAAGGGGCTTCCGGGGTTGCGGACGGCAATAGTGGGTGCTCGAAACGTCCAGCCAGGCGACCCCGGGAAGGACGGCAGTATGTGTGGTCGCATACAGCCGTAAAGACCAGATGGTGCGGTGGGCCTTGCCGCTTACCTGGATGGAGCCCGATGGGGCAATGCGCTCAGAGGATTCCGGTTGCGTCCTTTGGAGATCCCGGAGTCCTCTTCGCAGCGCTGAGGACGGCCACCGGGGGGGTTTTAGTGCGGTAAAAATCCCA
>DWNE01009245.1:0-11018 GCA_018249875.1 Cecropterus toxeus | reverse complement strand
AAAAAAAAAAAAAAAAAAAAAAAAAAAATACAGACGAATTGAGTACCTCCTCCTTTTTGGAAGTCGGTAAAAATAATGATTCATAGACAACGCACTTCTAATGATATAAAAAACCTGTTTAACAAAAAATAGAAACCGACTTCAATGTCAACCAAAAGCAATAAAATAATTTAATAGACGTGATTAAGGGTTAGGTGTGTATTTATATATAATTGGGCGCACCCGCTCGCAGGGCGTTACCGCGCCCTGCTCGCTTAGATTTACGTATTCCTTTATGTTCCAACCTAACCTAATCCATCCAATATAAATCACTACAGCTCAACCTAATGTTAAGCCGTAAATTAGTCTTGCAGTACCCTGCATCATCAGGTTTGAGGTGTTGAAAGTAAAAAAATCATCTTATATCTCTGCATAGTAGTCTTATAGCATATACGTAAGCCAACTTCTATGGTCGGGGTTTGAAGTACCCCTGTGTCATCACAGTTGAAGAGTTGTAGGTCCAATTTGACGTCTCATCTCTTTGCTTAACAATCTTGTTGTATATATGTAAGCAAGAAATGGCCAACATTTGTGATTTAGCCATTTTTTTCATCGTAGTCTCTGCTTATCAATCTCATTATATATCCGTAAGCACCAAAGCTCTTATCGTTTAGATTTGCCGTACCCTGCATCATCATCAGGTTTAAGGAGTTGAATGTCAAAATTATCATCTTATATCTCTGCATAGTAATCTTACTGCGAAAACATAAGCAACTTCTATGGGCTAGGTTCGAAGTACCCCTGCATCATCAGGGTTGAAGAGTAGAAAGTCAAATATTCCATCATAATATTTCATCCTTCATACCTAATGTTCATTCCAAATTTTATGAGAATCGGATCAGTAGAAGCTGAGTTATTTCTCCATTTGTCGAGCACATCCTTTACGCAAATTTACGACTTACCTATACGTTTTTCTAATGGATACCCTTGTCAGAACTAAACCAAATTAAAATGGGACCAAACTGGAAGCAGCAGCTTTCAAATAAAAAAACAGCACAGGTACAGCCAGCTGCCAAAGAAATCTTACAAATCTCGAAAATCATTACCCTCCTTCTGACACAATCGGGTAAAAAATACAGACGAATTGAGTACCTCCTCCTTTTGGAAGTCGGTTAAAAAGACGACTTCCTTCGGAAAAGGATTCGACGATCATTAATCCATATTTTCTTTAACAAACGCGGACTTTAAGACTATTTTACCTACGTTTAGAAGCAAAAAATACACCTTCCATGATAATAGTTATTATAAGTGAGTAAGAAAATATTACTTATATAATCATATTATATGATATTTTTTTACGCGTCTATTGCGTTATTCAATTCGAATATTCGTGACTATACATGACATATATTTTCAAAAGCTTGGGGATTAATAATAAGTACTTAACAATATAAATTTCCATAATTCCTAAGAATTTTTAGGATTCCGTAACCAAATGGCAAAAATCGGAACCCTTATATATTTTTCATGTCTGTCTGTCCGTTCTTCTGTCCGTATGTCACAGCCCTTTATTTGGAAACTATTAAGACTACGGAGTTGAAACGTAGTTGATAAGTGTATTCTGTAAACCGCTTTCCGAATCATGTACAAAAATAAAAAATATATTAAATTTAGGGGGGCTCCCCATACAAATAACTGAAACTATTTTTATTTTCATCTTACCTACACTTGTAGGATGTCAATAGAAAGTCCTTTAAAAATTACATTGAAGTTTCAAAAACCATTTGTTTACAAAGTCGATGGTTTGAGAAAAAAAGAGTTTTGAAACTTCCTCTCTAACTTATAAACTATGATAGTGAAAAATCTGGAAAAAACATATGTTGTAGATGTCAAAGAAACCCTTCAACCAAAATTGGTTCGAACTAGATACGGTTGACAGTTTTTGAGATATAGCAATTTTTCAAAAACCGAATAACATAACTTTGTAATTCATACAAACACTATGAAAAACAAACTTATGTTGGTAGATGCTACGGAACCCTTCGCCTGCAAGTCTGAGTACTTGGCAGGTTTTATTTTTGTCTATATCTCTGCGCTTGAAATCACACCAAAATCGATGAATTTAATAAAAAGGATTAAAATGATATTATAGTTCATATCTTAAGGGGATGATTGATAGGATGATATAGACGCAGGTAATCCTTTTGGTTGGTGTGGCGATGTTTGACTTTATTTATTTTAGCGCCATCTGTTTTACATTTTCAAAACTATTGTTGAACAAAACTAGGCTGCCGTGTTATTTCGACTTAGTAACCCACACTAAGTCGAAATAACGCGGCAGCCTAGTTCGTTGTTCTGTTCGTAGATGGCGTTATTTTTAACATTCTACTTATTAAGTTCCTGTTACATTCTTATATTTTATGCATATTATTTGTACGAACACGATGCTTCACATCTACCAGGCGCTCCGAGACGGCTATTTTAAACTTGGGTCAAACCAGCTAGTACTAAGTAATTTTAATTTTAATATTATTTAAATCTTTACTAACATTACAGGAATGCCTAATACGTTAGTAAATCTAGTCAATAATAAGTTTTATTATCCTCCTTTTACAATGACCAAAAAACATCATTACTTCATGCTAGCGTATTAATATGTACATTTTAATAATAACCGTTTTGCCTTGAAACTAAATTACGATTCACAAGAATAAGAAACTAAGGAATAAAGAAATATTTGCTTATTATAAAAGACAACACTTTTTGTTACCGAAAATAAAGTAAAAACATATTACAATTGTTTCTGAATTTATTTAGATACATTGAAGTTTAAAAATTAATTAAAACTTTATTCTTAATCCTAATGTAACTGTCGTGTAGGTAAAATAATAAAATGTAATGGCACAAGTAAGGGCACATTCACATGTACCACAACGACAACAACAACTTGTGCAAATTGCAGTGACAACGCAAACACACAGGAGATACCACTCTTTCGCAAAGCTATGTATATATTTTGTTGAAGTTACCACAGCGTAGATAACTAACAGAACAAAATGATGCAGTGATGCTATTCATGCGCAGAGCCGTTCCTATCATAGGGTGAACGGAGCGGCTCCTCCAAGCACCAAATCTCAGAGAGCGGCTCCAGCACATCTTGTGAGGTGGCAAAATCACTTTTTTTTGCTTTTTAAAATCAGAAAGTCAATTAGCGCCCCCGGGAAGCACATTTAGGTAGGCAGAATATGCAAGTTAGGTTTTTGGTCAAATTGCAAAGATACAATTGTCAAAATTAATTTCAAGTTCACCTTTTCTTAGCAGACTTATTTTCAAGCACATACATGCAAGGGAGTGCCATAATTAATTCTCGCCTCATACTGAAACTTGCCTAGGGCCGACATTGTTTTGTTTGCTACTTTGTCGATATAGTATGCTGTCGGAGTACGTGTGAATAGGTTCTAACATATTATGCGGGCGATCCTCAAGGTCACATACGCCCATTTTTATTACATCTCATGTGAAATAAACACACACCTATAAACAATGTAGGCACTATTTTAAGATCATTAATTCTAATACTGGCACTTATTAGATGCAAGTTAATTGGAATAAATTAGCGCATTATTGTGGAGTCAAGAAACTTGACCCCGCTGTTGATAGATGAGGTTTCAGTGTTTTCATTACATTTATAGGTAAATAATGGTGAATTGAGAGATATAAATGGTTTTAAGATACAGTAACTATCGCGCGGTTGAATTCAATATTTTTGTAAAAATAATGATTCTAGGTAAACCATCCTCCCTAGAAGTCACAGATATCTTTTTTTTCCGTTCGAGGGGGAAACCTTCAAAAGGTATCCGACGCCGTGGGAGTAATGCCGGACTATGTGGGATTTTTAGCGCACTAAAACCTCCCCAAGTGGCCGTCCTCAGTGCTCTGTAGAAGAGTTCAGGATCTCCAACGGAATGCAACCGGAGTCCTCCAAGCGATACCCCTTTAGGGCTATACCTCGGTGAGCAATTGCGCTCACCGTACATTCTGTTCTTAACGACGGCATGCGACCACATATATCGCCGTCCTTCTTCACTTGAACGGACGGTTCGAGCTCACACTTTTTTAAGCAAACAATGCTATATAGGTATAGTGCTTAATTACAAAAATTAAGCATTTTACTTACATCTAACATTTTTTGTTTCCGTACGTCATGAGGAAACCCATAGAAAATCACTCACTTCTGAGGAATTACTTTTACAGTAATTCCTCAGAATCACAATCATTAGTCCGTTACTGAGGAATTCATCCTCCGTAACCTAATTGAAAGACTCTACTCTAAGTACTAATACTTATTAGAATTTTGAACATCATAATGTACAAAATTCATAATAATTAATTAATTGCATGATATTACATAATACATGGTACTACGTTTTTGGATGAGACATTTATCGCTCGATGGGAGTAAAAGGAGGGATATAATGCGAAATATGCATTTTGTGAGATACAAAATTGTAATGGCATTTTTCACGTGCTACGGCGGTTTTTAATTAGCTAGACGAATGACTATTATTAGAAATAGTTTGAAGCAATTAAATAAAATTGCCGAAAACAGCGAAATCCAACCAGTACTTTTTGCGTAAGACACATGCATACATCCTCACATAATATGAGTAATATTGAGCGGGCACACAGGTCGTTATATCTCTGGATCTAATTCTAAATACTACTTACATTTATCTCGGCTTATCTTTTGTCCGATTGTCTTCATTGTACGTCGATAAACGTATTTGTAAAACGATTAGGTTTATTGATCAGTGCACATTGAATTTGATCAACATGTATGTTGATCAAACTGAATCAATTGATGCAATGTAGCTAATAAACTTCTAAATGATTTAGTATTTTCTTGTACCTGCGAGGAATATTAAACTCTCAATCTGAGAGAAGATCCATGCCCAATAGAGGAACAATAATGGGTCGGTGAAAGTCACTTATATCTCACTGGATGGTGTGTTGTACCTGTGGAGAATATCATTATCATGATCAACACTTTAGTGCCCCCACTCCTGGGCATTGGTCTCTTCTAGAATGAAATGAACATAGCCCATGTTCCCTTATACATTTAAGCAACGACTATTATTCTATGACTGGCATATGATTTCAGATGAGGGAACTGTACTGGGTCTAGAGGTATAAAACTCATATTTCGGTAGTAGTTACTGCTGCTCATTTACAACTGCAACGAAATAATAATAATAAAAATGATATATAAATCACTCTTGGTAATAAATAATGATTTTTGCTGACATGTGTTTACTAGGACAACTCTTATAATCCAAGGGGCAATTAACTGACGATCCATTAAACACATGAGACTCAAAGAGGCGGGAGGCACTGAAAAATCAAGAAATATCACCGGGGAAGGGTGTAGTAAGATACCACGTGAATTACCAATGATGACTCCTTACTCCAAAGATGCATTGTTCACATTCATGTACACTTACGCGTCAAGTCGTTCAACAGATTCACGACAATCGACGATCTATACATATTATATCGGCGCATAAAGAGAATTAGATGCCTAGATGTCACTAGTCTCGGTTATTTAGTTTTAAAGCAAACTTCGTAAACAACGTAACACAGAGCAGTAAGTTGGCTAAAATGTTTTTGGGTTGTTTCTTGGCTTGTTGTAATACTCTAAAACCAATCGACGTATGCGTATAACTAGAGGGAGCAGATTAAAAAAATCGACCAAGTGCGAGTCAGACTCGCGCTCGAAGGGTTCCGAACGTTCTATAAAAAACGCCAAAATTTATTTATTTTATTGTATTTTTAGTATTTGTTGTTATAGCTTGAACACCAAATATACATCATCTGTGAAAATTTCAACGGTCTTGCCATCACGGTTCATCAGATACAGTCTGGTGACAGGCAGACTTACGGACGAACAGCGGAGTCTTAGTAATAGAATTCCGTTTTTACCTTTTGGGTACAAAACCCTAAAGACTTCACGTCATTTATGGACGACCGCCAACCAGAGCGACACAAATACTTCTGCTTATGAAATTTGTTAAATCTCTAGAGTCAATAGCACGATACATCTGTCACTTTATAATTTTACGTTAGATACACAAGGTTGGTTGGGCTAACTTCGGAGCTGGCGTAAAATTGGGATTGAAATTGTCGACTTAATTAACCAAATTTACTAACTTTATAGTATTTTATACCCCACGCCATTAAAATTGGATACCTGCTTCACTAAGACATTACTTTATATAGATGGCCTAATTCGGCTACAATTTCAATCGAACCCCGTATTACCCCAATTAGCTTTCCAACAAAGATCACCAATTCAACATCATGACCACTTTCAAGCTACAGTCTGTTCTTGCTGGAACAAGATATGCGGATTATATGACCACCTTGTACACGAAAACTTCAATGAGTTACTTTAATAATTCAATATACGCATTCATTTATCAATAAATAGGTATTATCCAAAATACTTAAGTCCGTTTCTGCGCGATTTTATCTATGGGATAATAATTGAATTAAGCGCATACTTGTAAAAAGCGGGTATGTCATTATTTTGATAAGAACATCAACACATGAATGTACGTTGCATGCATAAACACAAAGAGATTAAATGTATGTATTATATAAAATAAGTATATGTGTCCTTCTTGAATATGTTTGCTTACACAAAAAGCCTATTTTACCTTTGCAAATAAAAGATATAAATATTGTTAGTAATATTATCTACTAGCTAAAACTCCTAGCTGTGCTTTGCTTAGGGATGTGACTTGGCTGGGCAACAATAGATTTTTATATTAATCGATTTGATATTTTCCAAAAATCGATATGTTTACAAAAAAATATCGATTTTTTAAAATCGATTTTTTATTGTTTTTTTATAAAGTTAGCTCCCAAATACTTTTTGTCCATTTAGTTTACCTTTTTTATTCAAAACTCTGTAAATAATAGGCTTTAGATAGCGTTGCAAATAATTCTATTATAGAGCTACTGTTAAAATATTGAAAGTACGTGAAACTACGAAATAAAATATCTACTAATTCAATCCTACGGCAAAAAATTGGAAGTGAAAAATCGATTAATTTAAATCGATTATGTATGGTCAAGAATACGATATATAAACATCGGTTATTCTAAAAATAATAATCAATTTATTAAATAATCGATTTTTTTTCACATCTAGCTTCGGTACAGGACATAATAATAGTCGCCATTTTTAAATAGTACAAAATTTTTAAATGGAAAGTATAATTCGACCAGGTAAATAACCTACATTTTCATGTAAATCGACATTCATCGTCTCATTTTTAACCGACTACATATATGAGCATAAATAAATAGGTACATACAAATAATTAATAAATAAAGCCAAAATACCTCAAACTTTTCCCCTTGCTCATAAGTCATAGAGCATTTATTTTTTGCGTCAACTTATTCAATTGTTATAGTAGGTACCTACTTAAATGTAGGTACATATAAAATAACTACTATAAACTAACTCCGTGAGAAACTGTGAACTTGACACAAATTCTCCTGGAATTTCGAATGTTTATATTTATCGGTTTGTTTCAGTCTGATAAATGTGTCTAGAATGTCGAGCAACCAAAATAATAATAATATTATTAGAAAATATAGCTATTTCAGTTTGATGTTATCGGTGTATTATTTATGTAGGTATTATATTTGATGTTACTCAATGCAAACAAATACATATAAGCACATAATTATGTAGTAACGTATCCAAACCACGTACCCATTTACGGGGGGAGGGGGAGACTTCAGAATATTAGGTTTGGTCACAAGAAGGAAGGGGTACGTTATAGGTTTGTGTCGCGTGGTCAATATTAACTACAGCAACTATCGCGCTTTTTAGCAAAAAATAAGTGAATACCGTATTTGTGATTATTACGTGAAAACTAGAAAGGATGGTAAACACAAAGAAAAGCTAATTTTATTGCAACCTACGATATATACCTACTTATATCATACAGATATAATATACAAAATGGTAAGAGAGGGGTCAAAACTTGTCAAAAATAAATCAAGTCGTTCTTCAAATACTTTCATATTTAATCATGTACTTACCCTATATATAAGTCTCTATGGATGTACTATAACATAGAGTTTATGTTTTCATTACATAACTTATTATATATTTGTATATAGATTATGTCTATTATATGTTATATTTACATATATCCCAAATAATATTAAGTCAAAAAAATTGCAACTTAACAATTACATATTTAAGTTAATACCCACGTTCATAAATATAATTAACATTTAAAACCCAATATATTCCAGTTTACAAGAACTACAGTAGCCTCCATACTGCCATCTATCCAAGTATCAAAGAATCAATTCATTAAATCAGCTATTGTATGCATACAAGATGTCGCTACTGAGTTTTATTTTTAATGGGCAACTTTGTCGTGATGTCATGATTAAATTCGATCTTGTTTCCGGCTGTCAATTTGGCAATTCCACTTGTTGCCTTATCGAATTGTCATTGTATTGTCACTATTTTATGTTAAAAAGTTTTTAATTTAGTTTAAATCGTCGTAAAAGTTACCTTCGCGATTGTTGCGCTAATGTTTGAGATCTTGCATAACTATGGGGCTGTGCGACGAAGGTAGGTATGCACAATTTTGTTATTGTACACTAAATTATCATGGTAATGTAAACAAGTCAATTAAGTGGTCTCAATTGGAGAATCACATACTCTACATATTACGTCTAAAATGCTGTTGCAATAACGGATATAGCAAAGAGAACCGTAGTGTGTAATGTTATTACGTTCTTAGGAATGGTTGGTTCTGGATGCTTGAGATATTGACAGTGCTAAGATAAATGTATTTGCTTTAACACTTACCGTTCGCCTGCAATCTCGATCGCGGAAATATTTTGAACAGGTTTGGCCTTAAAGCGATTACCGAATGTTTGTTTTGTTTTCAGTAGAGAGCTGTCATTTAAACTAACATAACTGCATGACCTTGTTGTTTTTATCTGATGGATGTAGGAAACAGTATATATATCTTATGAACACAACATTTCTGCTGGTGTAACAGATATAGGTGTTACTATGGTATCCATCTTACTAATACATATTTTAAATGCGAGAATTTTTGAGGATCTTTGTGTTTGATACCCTTTTACCCCATAATAAATGGTCAGAAATCACTGAAATTTGACACACTGCTAGTTTAGAACCTGGATTAATAAATACTGGATTAATGAATACTCATTACTATGGTAAACATGACCGACACTGCCAGTGCCGTGGGAATAGTCTGGTTCATAAAATTATTTAAATTCCTTAAATCAGCTTAGTATATTTCTAAATGTTAAATACTTAAAACAACCCTAAAAAGTAATCAAGTTTTGATGTATACCTAACATACTCTGTCAGTCAACACAGGGTAATGGCAAGCATATGTATTGCATTTGCATAAAATAACTACAAATATACTGAGAATAAATTTGCATACATGCTATTAACTACATACAATCTTAATGTAAATATATAAATACAATTCTATTTTCTAACACATTGTTAACAGTTATAAGGTTAAGAACATTTACTATAATATGTAGTTATGTAAACACTTGACCACAACCTCATTAGATTGATAAAAATCTTTAAACATTTTTCATATTGGCAAAGGTTTTGATCATACTTCAGTAAACTGATCCAATAGAGTTTATTGGAGACAGGCATGTATTAGTGATCAGGAAATGTCAGATATACTTAACCCTTTAAAAGGTTTGTGAGGTATCATGATAACTACGCAGATTGACACAGACAAACAGACACAGTAAAATAAATAAATGCACTCTCTGAAGCACATATGAAATACCAGATTTACCTGTAAATTGTGCAATTACTTAAATTTGTTCATTCATTATTATTTGTACTAGCTGTGTACTATACAGGGCCAGTCCTGCCATAAGGGTCCATTCAGGGCGTCAAGTCTGAGTAGACACTTTGGGGTCAATAAAATTGATGAAGGAGATATAAACTATAGGTTTTCTTCCTCTCAGTTCCATGCTTGCATCATCATCAACCCACTTTTGTCCTACCGTTGGGCACGGGTCTTCTCTCAGAGTGAGAAAGTTTTAGGCCATAGTCCACCGCGCTGGCTAAGGACAAATTGGTAGACTTCACACACCTTTGAGAACTCTTTTTATTCTTACTAGAACTCTTAGATGTGCAGGTTTCCTCATGAGGTTTTCTTTCACCATAAGGCAGTGATAATTATATTTCAAATACACACACATGGTGCATGCCTGGGTTCGAACCCCGAATCCTCAATTGAGAGGCCGAGTTTCAAGCATTAGGCTATCACTGCTCTCACCTTAATTAAATCACACTTCATCTTAAAACTTGCCCAGGCTTGAACTGATCCTATACACGTGCCTGCTAAGTAAACACTTACCTAGTGTATAATTGCACACAAGCAGACAGAAACAAAACAATCCTTAGAAATACTAAGTGAGCTTGGAAATAGATTGTACTATTCATTCAACTACTTAGGAGCCTCTGTCCACTCACAGTTGAAGAGCGATGCGTTTTCCTTGTTAGCTTTATAAATTGCAACTTTGTTACTGAATATTCATTTAGAACTTGTTTCTTACGTTTTTTATGGTATTCACTACATCATTATTTTATTAAAGCATTGACAGCTCCTCAGTCATCTCCTAAATAAGTAAAATAAATACAGACACACGATTATTACCTTCTATTAATGTCATATTTATTACAGATATTCACAAATACTTTGTTAAATATTTATAGAATCATTTTCTATACACCATATTAGTGCATGAATAGTTATTATTCATTGCATTGTGAATTAAATGGTACATTATCAATATGTGATGGCCACAGCAACCTGTCTAAAGTAACATGTTAGTTTAGATATTACCGTCCAAGTGGTAGAACCAATGTAGTTCGACCGGGGAAGTACCACCGCCTCACCTATTTCTAGCGTGAAGCAGTTCTTGCGTTT